>APFE030196241.1:14083-136356 GCA_000404065.3 Pinus taeda
ATAGACAGAATCCCAAGAAGCATTGGACCCAAGGGGCAATCCCAAGCGCAAGAGGAGCAATACCTAAGAGAAGAGCGAGAAGCTAAGAGCAAGAGCCAAGACGATCCAAGAGTGGAGTAATAGACTTTGGAAATCTTAATAATCCATTATCGGAATATATCACAACGCATATAATAAAACCAAATCAGAGAAATATCATATTGGCGTTTTTAAATCGACGTTTTTTTTAGTGTGTCCCCACTCGAGATCTTCGATCTCCGATCACTGATATGCAATATGGACCTCTGATCTCTGATGTGCGATATGGACCTCTGATCTCCAATGTGCGATATGGACCTTCGATCTCCAATGTGATATGGACCTCCAATCTCCGATGTGCGATATGAAGCTCCCATTTCCAATATGTGATATGGACCTCTGATCACCGACTTCCGATATGTGGATCCAACTTGACTTAATAACGATTTAATTATCAAATTGCGTCTGCCTTTTATTGGAATTTTTGAATGGCACCTTCGATAAGATCCTCCTATTGCTGATTGCCGATATGATCGCGGACCCGATTGGCTTTATCATAACGTATCTAATATAATATCGCGTTCGCCTCATCGAAACTTTTCTATATCGCAAGTCTTGCAGACCATGTCATGTTAAAGCTTCCGATACAAACCTTCGATATCCGTGTGGTCCCGATGTATGGGAGTAAAGTGATGATGTGACATGTGGGACCTCCTGACATCCATTATAATATGGTTTCATTCGATTAAAAGCTATGGCCCCTCCTATCTTGCTATTATAATATGGTTTCTGTGACAATGAAACTATGTTATAGTTGGTCGATTATTAACAACGACCCCTTCTGACAAATATTTAATATATTTTCAATGTTCCACCTCATGCACAAGTCGACCTCTCCTCTAATGAACTTGTCTTTTTGTTTACTGGCGAAAACACAAGTCAAATACTTCATTTCATGTATCGATTGCTTGAAGATCTATTACAAAGGCACATTACAGTTCACAACTCGTGAACGAGGAACACCGAGAAGAAATTGAAGAATTAAATTATTTGGGGATATTTGTTCTAGAGCTCGAAAATCAGATCTGTAGAAGACCTGTGAATAGCTAGCATTGCAGAGATTCAAAAGCTCATTCTTTAAGGCTCAGTAAGATTTGTTGGGTGTCTCAGACTACCTCTACACTTCGCATCTGTGACTAGATATCTATGTTGGTCAGTGATAAAAGCTTGGTGATGGACGGTGATGAAGTTCAGACCCTGGACCTTCTAAGACTTCAGATTTGTGCGATCTTTTTTTCTGTCGCTCACTTAGAGAAGCTCTGTTCTGTAGCTATTAGAGAACTATTACTATTGCAGTATTCCGGATTTCTAAGAAGACATTACAACTTGGTGTGCTGATGTTCTCCCTGTGGTAGCTCAATTGATTACAAAATTCTTGGACCTGTTTGGTGGACAAAATTATTACAGTGTTATTGGGCCTCATATTTGAGCAATCAGTTCTTTGGAGTAGGCTAGATAGCTGGAGTATTAAAGAACTTCATGAAGCAGCATATTAAATATTTGTGGAGATCATCAGAGACCTTGATTGAAGCCCTCATGGAGTGACCTTGGAGAGCTTGTTTGGGTACCATGAAGAGTAGTGGTGACACCTTCTAAGGAGACAAGGTTGTCATTGTTGAAGGGATTTGGAGGAGGCATTACTGAAGATAGACAGGGCTCGTTGCAGAAGATATTGGGAGCCATTAAGAATAATCAAACTTATCTTGACGAATTGTAGTTAAGGGTTGGAGCCCTTGAGGTAGGAGCCTCAAAGAGACAAGGTTGGTGCCTTGGAAGATAGGGTTGGATCCCTAGAGGATAGGAGTCCTCAAGAGACCAGGTTGGAGCTTGTACCGAAGATAGGGTTGGAGCCCTAGAGGATAGGAGTCCTCAAGGGACCAGGTTGGAGCATGTACCAGAGATAGGGTTGGATCCCTAGAGGATAGGAGTCCTCAAGATACTAGGTTGGAGCTTGTACTAGAGATAGGATTGGAGCCTTAGAAGTTGGTGCCTCAAACGGACAAGGTTGGAGCCTTGGGAAGTCCAAGTCGATGTTAGTGGATTGAAGATTGGTGTCTTCATCTAGGGTTGGAGCCCTAATTATTATTGTACTTGATGTATTGTAAATAAGAGGATTGGAGTCCTTATTATCTCTAATTAATAAAAGTATTTATTCTTATTGTTCATTTTGTGTTCTAATTGTAAGTGATCTAACTGGTAAAAATAACAATTGAAAATAAATACTGATTCACTCCCCTCTCAGTATTTCCAACAATTGGTATCATAGCTAATACCTTCACTCAAACCCTAACGACTTGAAGGTTGATCCTTAGAACACAATTGGCAAAGCTATGGAAGAAATCCTCCAATCCTTCTAATGATGTCTCTTCTTCATCTGCGAAAACTGAAGACAATCAAATTGGGAAAGTTCCATTGTTCAATGGAATCTTTGATATATGGAAGATGAGAATGAGGAATTTCTTAATGGCTCAAGGCATTGAAGTCTGGGAATCATTGATTACTGAAAGCATGATGGAAGGAGAATCCAAGGAATATAATACAAAAGCGATGAAGGCAATATTGGATGGGCTACTAGATGCTATAAAGACCAAAGTGGAGAAATGTTCATCGGCAAAAGGTATGTGGGACAAACTTCAAGATCTTCACTCAAAAGGATCATTGACCATGACTGCTAGTCAAGAAGATAATGGAAAGCAAGAAGGAAATCCAGAACCCATTTAAGGAAGCTGAAAACAAGAGTGAAGACATCAAGGCCAAGGAAGACCTAGAAGATGAAGAAAATGAAAATGACTTCGAAGAAGATCTCATGGCAAAGCTTGTAGCTGCGCTAGATGAGATAAGCAATTTGAAAAAGTGGAATGAGGAGCTCAAGAAGCAATCGCAAGAGGGTGACCATGACCTTGACAAGACAAGGAAGGAAGTTAACCTATTCAAGCTTCAAGTTCAAGAAAGAGATGAGGAGCTCACCAAGATTAAGGAGGAATTTCATCAAAACAAGAGAAAGCATCATGAAGAAGTCATATCCATGACAAATCAATTGGATAAATCAAAGAAAATGGAAGAAACATTGTCAAGCCACCTTGAACAAAGACACAAGATCTTGAACAAACTAGAAGCAGGAATTGGTCAATACAAGGAAGAGGTCTCCTCCCTTAGATCTCAACTAGAAGAAACAAAGAAAGAAGCACAAGGAGCTGAGAAGGTGATGGAAGCTTTGGCACTCATAGAAGGACAAGTTGATGATGCAGAAAAGGACAGAAATGCCATGACAAGCCAACAAGAAGAAAAGGATGAAGAGATCTTCAAAGTGAAATCAGATATCAACTTTCTCAAGGCCAAAACATGTGAAGCAACAAGGATGAATGAAGAAATGGAGATCAGTCTAGCAAAGGAGAATGAAGAAATCTTCGGGATGAAATCATATATCATCTCCCTTAAAGTAGAAGCTAATGAAGAAACACAAGTCAAGGAAGAAATTGAGAAACAACTAGCTAGGAAAAATGATGACTATGGAAAAATGGAAGAAGAGATTGTTTCACCAAGGAAAGAAGTTGTTTTGCTGAACAAATCTTGAAAAGTTCTCAAGACTTGCATGACATGCTCAACCATCAGAGATCTACATTTGATAAAAGAGGTCTTGGTTATGCAGGTGAATCCTCAAATAGAAGTAAAGCAACTCTTATTTCTTCAAACAATAGAGATGTGGAGAAACTTGGAAGAAATATTAATGTCCTCAGTTCCAACAAAGGCAAAGAGAAGAGTCAAGATGACATTGGAAGAAACCCTACTCAAAGAAGATGTGATGATGGTGTCAAGACTGCAAAGGCAATAAATCTGATCAAAGGCTTCCGAGACAGAATAGCTTTAGAAGTACATCGAGACAAAATTGTAAGGATGCAAGAGGAAATGGATATCATAAAAGAATTCCGAGGCAAAATGCTTTTTCATAAGTGCATCAAGGCAATCATCATTTCTCAGGTAGCAAAATTTGTTTCATGGTTATTGCTATTCTTGTTCAAATTTTGGGCACATGGCAAAGGATTGTAGGGCATACCACAAGGGCAAATATAATCGTCCCCATCAGTTTCCTGGAAGCAATTTTGCAGGAGGAAATTATGCTTCCTCATTTATGTACAAAACTGAATGCTACAAATATCAAATTATTAGTCATATGGCTCGTAATTGTAATTTGAATTGGGTCCCTAACCAAGCTAAAAATATGACTACCAAGCAAGAGAAGAAGGTCACACAAGTTTGGAGAAGAAAGCAAATTGGATCCTAAAGTCCCTTGAACACTCGAGACATCCACTCATGTTGTTGATCTAATGAGTACATCCTTGGCAGATGTGATATTCCAAGTGTTTTTGATGATAAGAGTCTGCCAAAAAAGGATATCATGCATATTGTTAGGGGGAGCTTGACCATTCTTGCAGAAGTTATCTGTGAAGAGCTGTATGAGACACTTGATGAGTCACATATGGACAATCGTGCTATGAGGCATATCTTCCGATAGATCATCTTCTGGAAGTAACTCCATTAAAGAAAATCATCCATTGATTGAAGATACCTTCCACTTGCAACAATCTTTCTTGTTTGAAGCAAACAGAAGAGCCAAAGGAGTTTATGCAAGTAGGGGGAACTGATTAATCATCTACAATTGAATTGTAGACTGTCACTAGCACTGGAAAATTACAGGCTACTGAGATCGGATTGATAGCAGGAGGTAGTAAATGCTTGGTAAAAGACAAAAATATGAAGCTGATCTAAAAAGATTTTGAACAGCACTAAAATCTGGAAATGACATTTGTGGAAGCAGACAACAGTTGAATAAGAAGGATATACAAACAACTACAAAATATTTGAACTGGTATTTGAGTCTCGACAAAGTAGAATATACAATCAAATATTATAATACTTGACGGATGGAGTAAAACATACCTAGATCAGTATAGCACCATTGGAGAACTATAGAACAAAATGACAGAGGTGATTGAGCAGCATGATGATGACAGAAAAGGGAGCATAGGTTCAGGGGGAGTTGTACAAGCAATTGTCTAAGCAATAATGAAATAAGCAACAGTATCAGAAAGAGCAACAGGTCGTGGAAACACAACTATTGTTGAGATGTCCTTCAAATAGGCAGTAAAATTCGTTAAGAAATTGCTAAGTGCCCCATTTTCCCTTGATGCCAAAGGGGGAGAGAATACAGAAAGGAGAGGATCCAGGAAAAGGAGTATATTGCCAACAATGACAAAGGTGGAGATTGTTGAGATGTCAATGTTGTCATTGATGGCCATATGGATTGAATATAGCAGAAGCACTGAATATAAATATATAGATAGAATCCCAAGAAGCATTGGACCCAAGGAGCAGTCCCAAGGTGTAAGAGGAGGAGTACCAAAGAGAAAAGCGAGAATCAATTTAAAGAGAAGTCATCGGGAGCTAAAGGAAAACCATTAGAAGCTAAGAGTAGGAGCCAAGACGATCCAAGAGTGGAGTAATAGACTTTGGAAATCTTAATAATCCATTATCGGAATATATCACAACGCATATAATAAAACGAAATTGGAGAAATATCATATTCTTGTTTTTATATCGGCTTTTTTTTATTGTGTGTCACCACTCAAGATCTCCGATTCCGATCTCCGATCTCCGACGCTGATCTCTGATCTCCGACTCTGATCTCTGATCTCCGCTGTGTGATATGAAGCTCCGATCTCCGATAAGCGATATAGACCTCTAATCTTTGACTTCCAATATGCAGACTTGACTTGAATTAATAATGATTTAATTATCAAATCACATCCCCCCTTTATCGGAATTTTTGAATGGTACCTCCGATAAGGTCCTCCAATTCCCGGTTGCTGATATGATTGTGGACTCGATTGGCTTTATCGTAACGTGTCTAATGTAATATTGCGCCCGCCTGGTTGGAACTTTTCTATATTGCAAGCATTGCAGACCATGTCATGTTAAAGCTTCCGATACAAACCTTCGATATCCATGTGGTCCCGATGTACGAGAGTAAAGTGATGATGTGACATGTGGGACCTCTCGGCATCCATTATAATATGGTTTTGTTCGATTAAAAGTTATGGGCCCTCCTATCTTGCCATTATAATATGGTTTCTGTGACAATGAAACTATGTTATATTTGGTCACTTATTAACAAAGACCCCTTATGACAGCTATTTAATATATTTTCAATGTGCCACCTCATGTACAAGTCAACCTCTCCTCTAATGAACGTGTCTTTTTGTTTATTGGCGAAACTCGTATAAACACAAGTCAAATACTTCATTTCAAGTATTGATTGGTTGAAGATCTATTACAGAGACACATTACTGTTCACAACTCGTGAACGAGGAACACCGAGAAGAAATTGAAAAATTAAATTGTTTGGGGATATCTGTTCTAGAGCTCAGAAATTGGATCTGTAGAAGACCTATGAACAATTAGCATTGTAGAGATTCAAAAGCTCAATTTTTTAGGCTCAGTCAGATCTATTGGGTGTCTCGGACTACCTCTTCACTTCGCATTTGTGACTAGATAACTCGGTGCTGGTCAGTGATAAAAACTTGGTGTTGGATAGTGATAAAGTTCGGACTGTGGAGCTTCTAAGTCTTTGGATCTGTGCGATCTTTTTTTTGTGGCTCACTTAGAGAAGCTACGTTCTGTAGCTTGCAGAGAATTGTTACTGTTGCAGTAGTCTGGATTGTGAAGAAGACATTACAACTTGGTATGCAGACGTTCTTCTTGTGCTAGCTCAATTGATTAAAGAAGTCTTGGACCTGTTTGGAGGACAAAATTATTATAGTTTTATTTGGCCTCATATTTGAGCAATCAGTTCTTTGGAGTAGGCCAGATAGCTAGAGTATTAAAGAACTTTGTGAAGTAGCATATTAAAGATTTGTGGAGATCATCAGAGACCTTGATTGAAGCCTTCATGGAGTGACCTTGGAGAGATTGTTTGGGTACCATGAAGAGCAGTGGTGACACCTTCTAAGGAGACAAGGTTGTCATTGTTGAAGTGGTTTGGAGGAGGCATTACTGAAGATAGACAGGGCTCGTTGCAGAAGATATTGGGAGCCATAAAGAATCATCAAACTTTCTTGACGAATTGTAGTTGAGGGTTGGATCCCTAGAGGTAGGAGCCTCATAAAGACAAGGTTGGTGCCTTGGAAGATAGGGTTGGGGCCCTAGAGGATAGGAGTCCTCAAGAGACTAGGTTGGAGCCTCTACTGAAGATAGGGTTGGATCCCTATAGGATAGGATTTCTTAAGAGACCAGGTTGGAGCTTGTCCCGAAGATAGGGTTGGAGCCCTAGAGGATAGAATTCCTCAAGAGACCGGGTTGGAGCTTGTACCAGAGATAGGGTTGGAGCCCTAGAGGTTGGTGCCTAAAACTGACAAGGTTGGAGCCTTGGGCAGTCCAAGTCGGTGCTTGGCAAACTATAGGTTGGAGCCTGGTGGATTGAATCTTTGTGTCTTCATCTAGGGTTAGAGCCCTAATTATCATTGTACTTGATTTATTGTAAAGAAGAGGATTGGAGTCCTCATTATCTCTAATTAATACAAGTATTTATTCTTATTGTTCATTTTGTGTTCTAATTATAAGTGATCTAACTGGTAAAAATAACAATTGAAAAGAAACAGTGGTTCACCCCTCTCTCAATATTTCCAATAGGGTGATAAGAAGAAGAAGTAGTAGACAACAACTTTAGTAGATATCTAGCTTGACCACCACAGTCGTTTGCTATATTGATATTGGGGCATCATGTCACATTACAGGAGTTAGAGAATATTTCTTTAGAGAATATTTCTCTAGCTAAAAGGCAGAGGAGATAGGCTTCCAAATACAAATGGGAAAGAAGTCCAAGTGTACTCTAGTTGGGAGAAGGACTATCACATTTAAGAGGGAGTCAGGCAAAAATATCCATACTACAAATGTGTTGCACATGCCAAGTTTGGGAATGGACCTGATTTCAGTTTTTTCTCTTTAGGATAAGGGGTATGATGTATACTTTCGAGGACAAAAGGTATATCCAAAACACCAAGATTGGAAGTCAGTAAAATAAATTGGGGTGATGAGCAACAAGTTGTATTGGTTGCAGTTAGACGATCCAAAGGCACCGATTAGCAATAGCAGTAGCAGAGATATGGGAGAGCTATGGCATAGGATGATGGGTCACATCCATCATGAGGCACTTAAGTTGCTCAGAGAGAGTGTGACATGTATTCCAGGGGTGAGTATAGAACATGATGACATATGAAGAGGGTGCATACTTGGAAAATTTTCGAAGGCATTGTTTCCAAGGAGTGACAATAGAGCTAAGAGTGTGTTAGATTTGACACATTTTGATATTTGTGGTCCATTGTTCACTAACTCTCTTAGGGGTTATGAATATTTCGTGACCTTTATTGATGACTTCTCTAGGAAGACCTTGATTTACTTCTTGAAGACAAGAGATGAATTCTTTAGTTGCTTCCAAGAATTTAAGGCTCTTGTGAAGATCTTGACAGGCAAGAAGATAAAGTTTCTTCGTACAAATATTTGAGGCGAGTACATCGAGAAATCCTTCAAGGATTTTTGTGCCAAGGAGGTAATCAAGAGACAATGGATATCTCCTTATGTTAGTTTTTGTAGCATCGAAGGTGTTCTAGTCTCGAAACTTTGTGGAAAGGCTAAAACATAGGAGTTCTCCATAACCCATCAATTGTTTCTAGAAATTCCACCTAGAAGTGTCTCAATTAGATTATTAGCCTATTTTTAAATATTTCCTAAGTCTAAACTTAGGAAAAGGGGTTAATTAATCAGTATTAATTGAGAAAGGTGTGAATTATCTAGAAACTCACACGAATGGATCTATAAATAATCTCAGCCATCGATTATGTTTTAATCTTGGCCGTTGGAGTCCCAACTAAGGATTATAAGGGGAGGTCGATGGGTAGATGGAGAACACACACGTGAGATCTATTCCCTTGAGCAGGTTGATTTTCCAGAGAGCAACAATAGTTGCCAGAAGAGTTCGATCTAGAGAAGGGAAGCAGAGACAGTGATTTGGAGAAAGATTTTCCAGTTTCGAAGAGTACATTGTAGAGAGGTAGAGATAGCCATAGAGAGGCTGTGCAGAAGCCTCTAAGAGAAAGTTCTGATTTGCAGATTCGGGAAGTCATTTCAGAGTTCCGGAGGTAGAAAATTTTTGCAGTGGTTGTGAAAAATGTTTCCAAAGTTAGTGGCAGGTTGAAGAGGCAGCTCAGTGTGAGATCCAGGCAACACAAATTTGTGCTTGCGCAAAGGGTGACATAGGGAAATTTGTGGAGGGGTTTTAGAGGCCAGTCTTCGATGCCAAATTGCTTGTGGGATGAGGAAAATTCCTCTCTAAATTTTTGCCAGTATTTTCTTTGCAGGATAGCCAATTTTTTGCATCCAGATTGTCCTCGGTTTATTTCATTGCTACTAAATAATAAAAACCCTCAGTTGCTACATTGGTTTTCCCAAGTTGGGTTTTTTTGGGGACATTTGTCCAAAAATCGCTGTCAAATTTATTGTGTGTGTGGTAGTATTTCTCAGTTTCCAGCACTATTATTTTCCGCAGTATTTTTGTGAAGATTGCAGTGTGATTATTTCGTTGTTGTTATAGCAATAAATTGTTAAATTAATTTATAGTTAGAAGAAATAATTCCAGTTGCTACAATAGGATTTCAATGGTGAAATTTTCACATGGTATGAGAGCAATTTTGATAAGACGGGGAAGCTTGAAACCGAAGAAGGAAATTCGTTGTTCAGAGGGAGCAGTAAGACAAATTTCTGGGGGCTGTTTAGAGCCTAAGCCAGGCAATACGAATCGCTGAGCAAATCATTTTTTAGTGCAGGTTGGTAGAAAAATTCGGCTTGCTAGTTCGAGTGATTCCAGCAAGTAGAAGGGTAGTTGTAGCTCAAATTTTCGCTGAGCATATTCCTTGTTTGGATGTAGAAGGGTTTTGCAGTAGCAGAATTAGCGCTGAGTGGAAGAGAAATTGCACACATAGAGGGAAACTTCTCTCGGAGGGTTTCTAGTTTACAAATCGGATTTTCTAGTTGCAGTTGGCAATCGCTGCAAGCATAGTTTCTCACTCTAGAAGGGAGTGCGAGTAGTAGATTCAATAGCCAAGCAAAGGGAAGAGGGAGATTTTTGTTCAGATTCAGAGATGGCCACAACTGGGCTCAGAGATCAGGATAGGTTGGAGGTAGCCTCCAACTTTGCGTCTTGAAGGCCAGGATGTCCTTCCTACTAGATGAATTTGGTCTGAAGACCTATGCAGAGAATGTGGTGGCAGTACCCATTGATGTAGATCAACTCCAAGAGTACATGAAAGAGATGGCAAAGGCGAAGTGGATGATCTTGGATGGAGTCTGGGACCATATAGTCTTTGCATATATCTAGCAAGAACACTGCCAAGGAGATGTGGGACGCTCTCGATCAGCTATATAAGAATTCTTCCAAGCAACGGAAGATGTTCTTGCAGGAGAAGCTGAGAAACATTAGGATGTAGAAGGGTGAAGACATAAATCCATTCCTCACCAAGATTCTGGAAGTCCGTGATCAACTTGCAACCGTTGGGGAGGTGCCTCAACCTACAGAGCTTGTGCATTTGGCACTGAACTGTGTCTTAGAGGAGTGGCAAGTCTTTGTCAAAAGTATCTTGGGCTGAGAAACATTGCCTAGATGGAACAAGATGTGGTCAGACCTGCAGTAGGAGGAGATGAGGCGAGCTCTAGTAAAGAGCTCCATTAGTGGAAGCAACAAGGGTTCGAAGAGTGAGAAGGAAAAGGAGAATGTGGCCCTTGCATCAAAAGGTCCTAGTCAGGGACAAGAGAAGAAGAAGAAGAAGAAGGACCTATCTAAGGTCAAGTGCTTCAGGTGTGGCGAGTTTGGTCACTACAGTAAGCAGTGTCCTCTTCGGAAGAAGGACAAGCAGAAGAAGCAAGACCAGGCGGCAATTTCCGCAGAGATAGACAAGTTGTCCTCGAGGCTCGAGGAAGATTTTGCCATGTTTGCAGCTATACCTCTAGGAGAGAGGTGGGGCAATATGGAGTTATAGTCCCAGAGTTGCAGAGAGATGGGTTGTGTCCATTAGGGTGTCCTCCTCATGGATCATTAGCTTGCTATAGGGGCCCACGATATTTAGTAGTAGGATGGATCGGTGTCAGTGATGCAGTGAGATTCCTGAGCAACAATTGTAGACTAGTTGCAGTCAGGTGCTGAGGAGCACAAAGCAGTGTTGACAACAGAGCAGGAGGCGCAGTGCAGAGTTAGCAACAACACAGATTCTTCAATGGATAGTGCAGAGGCTAGTAGCAACCAGATGCAGCATAGAGACAGTTGATTCAGTATTTCAGATGCTTTTCAGTTGCAGTTGTAGCAACAACAGATGAGAGGGAGTTGCAGTGAAAATGCAGAGTTGGCAGTGGTATAGCAGTGTCAATAGTAGCACAAATGCAACATCAAAGTTGCGCAGTGGTTGGTAGACAGTGGCAATCAGTCACAGTGGCCATACATCAACAACGTACAAAGGGTCATATAGAGATAGGGTGTTGTAGCAGTGGTGCAACACTAGAACACCTTCCTCACTAAGAGGGAGTGTTAGTTTTTGTAGCATCGAAGGTGTTCTAGTCTCGAAACTTTGTGGAAAGGCTAAAACACAGGAGCTCCCCATAACCCATAAATCTTTTATGGAAATTCCACCTAGAAGTGTCTCAAGTAGATATTAGCCTATTTTTAAGTATTTCCTAAGTCTAAACTTAGGAAAGGGGGTTAATTAATCAGTGTTAATTGAGAAAGGTGTGAATTATCTAGAAACTCACATGGATCGATCTCGAAATAATCTCAGCCATCAATTATGTTTTAATCTTGGTCGTTGGAGTCCAAACTGGAGATTATAAGAGGAGGTCGATGGGTAGATGGAGAACACACACTTGAGATCGATTTCCTTGGGCAGTTCGATTTTCCAAAGAGAAACAGAAGTCGCCAGAAGAGTTCGAACTAGAGAAGGGAAGCAAAGACAGAGGGGCAAGGACTGTGATCTGGAGGAAGATTTTCCTGTTATGGAGAGTACATTGCAGAGAGGTAGAGATAGCCACCGAGAGGCTGCGTAAGGGCTGGACAGGAGCCTCTAAGAGGTAGTTTGATTTGTAGATTCGGGAAGTCATTTCAGAGTTTTGGAGGGAGGAAAATTTTGCAGAGGCCGGGAGAAATGTTTCCAAAGTTAGTGGCAGACTGAAGAGTCAACTCAGTGTGAGATCCATGCAACACAGATTTGTGCCTACGTAGAGGGTGACGTAGGGCAATTTGTGGAGGGGTTTCAGAGGCTAGTCTTCAATGTCAGATTGCTTGTGGGGCGAGGAAAATTCCTCACTAGAGTTTTGCCAGTATTTTCTCTGCAGGATAGTCAGTTTTCGGCATCTAGATTGTACTTAGACTATTTCACTACTGCTTAATAATAAAAACCTTCAGTAGCTGCACCAATTTTCCCACGTTCGGTTTTTCTGGGGACATTTGTACAAAAATAATTTTGTCAAATTTCTTGTGTGTGTGCTAGTATTTCTTAGTTTCCAACGCTTTTATTTTCCACAGTATTTTTGTGAAGATTACAGTGTGGTTATTTCGTCTTTGCTGTAGCAATAAACTATTAAATTATTTTACAGTTAGAAGAAATAATTCCAGTTGTTGCGATAGGATTTAAGTGGTGAAATTTTCACACCATACAACCCACAACAAAATGGGTTTGCAGAAAGAAAGAACGGGATGATAATTGTAGCAACAAGGATGATACTACATGATCAGGACATGTCTAGATATCTTTGGGTAGAGGCATGTAGCACAACAATTTACATTTAGAATAGGGTCTTGCACAAGGTGTCGGGAAAGATGACACTTGAGGAGGTATTTACAAGGAAGAAGCCAAAAGTTGGTCATTTTAGGATTTTTGGTAGTATTGCTTATTGTCACATTCCAGATTAGAAGTGCACCAAGCTAGATTCGAGTGCAGAGAAGGGGTATTTTGTTGGTTACAATGAAATGTCCAAGGCATATAAATTCTATATTACAAGGAGCAGGAAGATTATCGTGAGACGAGATGTTAAGTTCCAGGAGGAGAAAGCCTTCAAGAGATCTCGCAAGTTGCCAATAGTTGATTAGAGTCAGTGAGCAAAAGCTCCAAGGGTTTAATAACAATCTCAAGTTCAAGGCAAAAGTACCAGTACAATGACTAGTATGGGCACAAGTATAGGTGTTGAGGAGAGTTCACAGCATGTGGAGTAGCATCATGATGAGGAGCTTGAGGCTCCACCCACCACAATGTTGAAGAATCTAGGGCAATCAGGTGTAGTATGATTCTTCTTGACTTGATAACAATTTGTGGAGTCTTTTTACTTTTCTTGTTAGCTTAATCTTCTTCTTCTTATTAATGCATGTGTGTGTACTTCATCAAACTGCTACCAAAAACATAAGAACAAGAACACAAGATGTTGGCTCTTTGCTAGAGCCAAAACCTCTCTTCTCTTGAGAGGAAAACCCTTTAGTAAGTTTCTCTTATTGAAGCTTCTTATTGATCGATGCCAAACGCTAGACCCTTGACTAGAATGTCCTCCAAGCACAAGTCAAGTCCTTTCTCCTTTCTGCACTTAGCTCCGCAACACTTAGTCTTCCTTCTTCCGGCACTTCGTTCCCCGACACTTCGTCCTCCTTCTTCTTTCGGCACTTCGCTCTTCTTTCAACTGTTGGTAGACCTTGTTGCACTTGCTCTAGAAAAGACACTTGTGATGATTTCCTTTCCTTGTGATGATCCTACTTCCTCCTTGACCAAATGATCTGTTCCTTGAGGTGTAGATGCAGATTTGGTAGGACTGTTCTGCAGTCCTAATTTTCTCACATGTGGTACATACCATAGAGAATTAGGGTTCTTTTCCTTCGTTAGAGAGATAGGTTTCTTCGCTTGACTTGGGAGGCCTTGTAGGCGTAGTTTCAAGCCCAAACAACACTAGTTCATGGATTGTTTGTCCCTATTGTCATACCCACAAATTTGACCTCGTTTTCTTCGCATGTGTGATTGTTTTATAGCCCTAGAAACAATCCTCTTCAGTTCGGTTTTCCTCCTCCTTCCTTCGCTGCACTAGGAGACCTCTTCTTCGTCCTTTGTTGCCCTTTCTCTTGCCTCTTTTCTTCGCAGATTTCAAAGATATGCTACTTCTCGTTGGAGGAGTGGACAACAGATATATATATATATATATATATATATATTTATATATAATATATATATATATATATATATATATATAGAGGATTATCCCTATTTTTAGGCCGACACGTAGGACGACTATAAGACTGTAGGCCGACTTGACTTATTTTATTCAGATTGCTTCTTTTGATGGTGCCACATGCTTGGAGGAGACTTGACTTTGCTTGGAGGTGTTTTTTTTGACTCATACATAATTATACCTAGTGTAACATGCCCTCAAGGTTTTCAACATATTCTTCTAACCATTTGACTCACCTATAGCACTTAACATGTGCTAGACCTATTTCAATGAGCAAGAATCTCATTGACATATATTATAAAAATAATATTTCTTTTCTTGAAGAAGTACAAATATGAAAAGTACATTTATGAAGACCGAACCTAGTTACATTTCCTTCAACACTTCCTCTTAACTAGGGAGGTATTCATTCAACATTACAAGGTGTTTGGCTATGTTTCAATCTTGAAGAATTCGCATAAGAGAAATCGGATTTTGCAATCCGTCTTTTATAGCATCATAATAACCAACATTGTTTCCACAACAAGGCCTTGACTGACAATTCTATCTCTCAATAGATCAGAGCACAATGTTGGCGAGGCCAATGACTTATAAACACCTTATTCATTGTCTCTCAAAGTACATACTCACTCGGGTGTTCACTGAGTATGACCTTCTAGGACTATTCTTATCTTGGGTTCCTAGCCCTCAAAGAATATCGGTCCTCTTGCCTACTCTTGTCTTGGATGCCCTACACATCCTCAAAGTGTATCAGATGCCAAATGATTACCCAATTCTCCCATTCTTTCCTCCCAAGTGAAGACAAGAATGTTGTGTCTATCACTTCCTCCCAATTGAGGAAGACATGCCCAAGTATTCTCTGACAAGGTACTTGTCCAAGTTCCTTTGTAATTGGGAACTTGTTATAACTCCCTCTTAGCTAGGGATTTGTCCATTCATTAACAACTTCTTCTTCGTGGGTCATTCAGCTGCTTGATCTTCTTCTTTCCTTTGATGTCATGAACTATTCGTTCAAACTTCCTTTTGGTAAGGCACCATCCATCGATCACTTTCCTTCTCGGTTTGACATGTCATTGCTTCCTTTGTGGAAAGTGGTCTTCTTGTCATTTGGCTACTACCTTGTCATTTTCTCCATGCTTCGGAATACTCTTCTCATGGATGCTTCGTTGAACTTGCTTGTTCCCATGCTTCGATCGAGTAGCCTTTCATGACTTCATCTTGTTATTGTTTCAACATTAAATGGTGCTTTTGTTGGATGGCTTCTTTATCATGACATCTTCGTAGAGTAGAATGAATTATCTGCACCTTTCATATCTCCATGGCCTTCATAGGTGTCAAGGGTCCTTTGATCTTTTCCATTTTTAGTCAGAGTTGTCCTGCCTTCTTTCGGAAGATGTCTTCAAAGTATTTTGTCAGATAGTGATTCTTGGTGATCATGGTGTTCTTCACATGCTTGATCTCTTTCTTCACTTGCTTCTTCTTGGATAGATTGGTCAATCACCTTATGCTCCTTGTGAGAGCACTTCTTCATTGCTTGCTTCTAGGACTAGTCAACAATCCTTCTTCACTTGCTTCTTAGTCAACAATCTTATACTCCTTAAGTGAGTATTTCTTTTGTTGACCTTCATTGCATTGTAGTACATGCCTTCGAGCATGTCATTGGGGAAAGAGATTCTTTCCTACTTGATCATGTTATAGAACCATTCCCATGACTCAATAGTATACAAATGATAACATAACTAAACTTTGATGCATACATACCTCATCTTGATTCTCCTTTAATCATCTTAGCTTCATTTGGTTGTCCTTGGTGTGGCCCTTGTTGCTTCATCTTAGCTTGCCTGCATATCATCCTTTTCTTGAATCCCATGAATGGGATTCCCAATGAGACATCTGCTTTTGTTTATGAATCTTCTTTTGAAGATTCCACCATAGGATCTTAAAGGCCCTTACCCTGCAAATGTTTCTTTTCTTTTGATGATGGAAGTCTTCAAAGGTTCCTAATTATGATCAATTTTCTTTCATTATGGATGAGGTCCTATTCTAGGTATGCTCCTTCTACATGAATATTTTGAGCCTCTACCATGCTCCTATATTCTAGAAGATATTTCCACCCATGCATTTTGTTCTATTTTATAATGCTTCTTCTACATGAGTATTTTGAACTCTATGTACTTCATGCTTCTAGATTCTAGAAGATGTTTCTAGCCATGCAATTATATTCTATTCCTACATGCTCCTATCCTACTCAAAACTTTGAAAGAAAACTTTAAGTAAAATGTTTGACTTAGTCATAGTAGAGATCCGGAGGATCTTCCTTCTTTTGCTTCTTTTCTTTTTCTTTCACCTCTTGAGTCATGTGAGCTTCTTCCCTCTTTCTTTTGTTGTTGTTGTCATTCTTAAGCTTAGGACAATTCCTTTTGTAGTGTCCATATTCTTGGCATCCATAGCATTGGATTTTGGACATAACTTTGTTGTTTGTTCTTCGTGGACCAAATTTGCCAAATTTTCCCTTTCTCTTGCCCATGGTAGCAAATGCATGCTCCTTTGATCCCACATCTTCCTTGGCTTTGAGTCTAGTTTCCTCTGTCTTACATAGATCCCACATTTCACTTAGTGTGGGAGCTTCCTTCTTGGCATATATGCTTGATGTGAAGTTGCCCCAATCGTTAGGTAGATCATTGAGTACTATAGTTGTCATTTCTTTGTCGGTATTGACTTCCCCTAGCTCTTGAAGTTGATCCCTCATCTCAAAGATCTTCATGAAGTAGGGAGCTATTCCTTCCTTTGATATCTTCATCTTGTACAATTCATTTCTTAGAGATATCACTTCTCCAACTGTGGTTACTGAGAATAGCTCTACTAGTTTATCATAGATTTCTTTTGATGTTTCAAATTTGGAGACATAAGGAATGAGAGAGTCCTTGATAGCTTCTATTAAAATCCTTTGAGCTCTTGTCTCATCCTTATTATACTTGGCTAAAGCTTAAGTTTGTTCCTTAGCAGGAATAGTAATATTCCCTTTGATGTATTCTAGGAGTTCATTCTCCTTGAGAAGTAAATCAATCCTCTTCTTCCATGCAAGAAAGTTATTGGTACCTACCAATTTGTTGCTTTCCTTGCAAAAAGACATTGATGTATATTTAGAAGGGGACATATACTTACTTGATAGATTTTTAGACGTAGTGGATTTGCTTTCTCATTGAAGACTTGATGGCTTGCCTTCCTAGGATCTTGATGTTCTTCAAGTTGCCTTCTCCAAGTGGTCTTACTTGATGACTTGTAGATGATGTAGGTCCCTCTTTGATCTGCTCTTCTTTGTAGGTGCCTTTATGTAAGGCTCTTCTTCTTGCTTTGTAGTCTTCCTTGATGAATGATAGATGTTAGGCCTTCTTGTTCTTGAAGTGATTGAGACTTCTTGGCTTGATGCTTCAACTTTGTAGATGTTCTTTCTTGGTGAGTCACATTATAAGTGTCCTTGAGATGCCCTTTCCTTGATGTGTCACCTTAGCTCTGGTACCATGTTGACGAATCTAGGGCAATCAGGTGTAGTATGATTCTTCTTGACTTGATAACAATTTGTGGAGTCTTTTTACTTTTCCTGTTAGCTTAACCTTCTTCTTCTTATTATTGCATGTGTGTGTACTTCGTCAAACTGCTACCAAAAACATAAGAACAAGAACACAAGATGTTGGCTCTCTGCCATGGCCAAAACCTCCCTTCTCTCGAGAGGAAAACCCTTTAGTAAGTTTCTCTTATTGAAGCTTCCTATCGACTAATGCCAAACCTTAGACCCTTGATTAGAATGTCCTCCAAGCACAAGTCAAGTTCTTTCTCCTTTCTACACTTAGTTCCCCAACACTTAGTCTTCCTTCTTTTGGCACTTCGTCCTCCTTCTTCAGGCACTTCGCTCTTCTTTCAACTATTGGTAGACCTTGTTGCACTTGCTCTAGAAGAGACACTTGTGATGAGTCCCTTTCCTTGTGATGATCCCTACTTCCTCCTTGACCAAATGAACTTTTCCTTGAGGTGTAGATGCAGATTTGGTTGGACTGTTTTGCAGCCCTAATTTTCCCACGTGTGGTACGTACCCTAGAGAATTAGGGTTATTTTCCTGCACTAGAGAGATAGGCTTCTTTGCTTGACTTGGGAGGCCTTGTAGTCCTTGTTTCAAGCCCAAACAACACTAGTTCATGGATTGTTTGTCCCTGCTGTCATACCTGCAGACTTGACCTCCTTTTCTTTGCACGTGTGACTGTTTCTAGCCCTAGAAACAGTCCTCTTCACTTCGGTTTTCCTCTTCCTTTCTTCGCTGCACTAGCAGACCTTTTCTTCGTCTTTCGTTACCCTTTCTCTTGCCTCTTTTCTTTGCAGATTTTAGAGATATGCTACTTCTCGTTGGAGGAGTGGACAACCTTTATATATAGAGGACTGTCCCTCCTTTTAGGCTGACTTGAAGGCCGACTATAAGACTGTAGGCCGACTTGACTTATTTAATTCGGATTGCTTCTTTTGATGGTGCCACATGCTTGGAGGAGACTTGACTTTGCTTGGAGGTGTTTTCCTTGACTCTCATACATAATTATACCTAGTGTAACATGCTCTCAAGGTCTTCAACATTTTCTTTTGACCATTCGACTCACCTATAACACTTAACATGTGCTAGACCTATTTCAATGAGCAAGAACTCATTGACATATATTATAAAAATAATATTTCTTTTCTTGAATAAGTACAAATATCAAAAGTACATTTATGAAGACCGAACCTAGTTACATTTCCTTCAACACACAAGTAGGAGAAGGAATCACAAGGTGTCTCAGACATTAAGAGATGTACAGGGGTTTGTGAGAGCTCCTAGGTCAAGCACTAGGACAGGAGACCACCAAAGAGATATTCAGGGTATAAGGCGTTGTTGAGTGAACTTATTGACAGTGAGCCTTCCAGCTATGAAGAGTCTGCATAACACCAGGTGTGGCAGGATGCTATGGTAGAGGAGTACAACTCCATCATGGGAGGTGGTGCCTAAAACATTGGACATGACTGTGGTTGGTTCTCGTTGGATCTATAAGATCGAGCATGTTGTAGATGGCAGCATAGAAAAGTTCAAGGCAAGGTTCGTGGCCAAGCAATTCTCTCAGAAAGAGGGAATAGATTATGAAGAGATGTTTGCTTCCCTGTCCATGTATACTTCCATTAGGCCTGTAACTTCACTTGCAACATAGATGGGACGACAGATTCATCAGATGGATGTCAAGACGATGTTCCTGAACAAAGTCATAGAAGAGGAAGTGTACATCGAACAACCCGAGGGTTTTGAGATGCATGAGAGGGAAACCCATGTATGTAGGTTGAAGAGAGCACTGTACGAACTCAAGCAAGCTCCCAGTGCATGGTATGGTCATATTGACAGCTACTTGCAGGATATGGGCTTCGTGAAGAGTGAGGTAGATTCAAACCTCTACTATCTTATGGTTGGAGGTGAACCACTCATTATTGTTTTGTATGTGGATGATATATTTTTAATTGGGTCACCAGGGCTCATAGAAGATTGCAAGAGGGACCTAGCAACAAAGTTTGAGATGAACTGGGGGTTGATGCACTATTTTCTAGGTCTAGGGTTGTCTCAAACAAATGGGGAGATCTTCGTTGGTCAAGGTAGATATGCAATGGTGATCTTGAAGAAATTCAGGATGTTTGACTATAAACCCATGTCTACACCTATGATAACCAATTGGACGAAGATTGATGTGTCGAAGCAGGAGGTAGTGGATCCCACCTTATATAGATAGCTTATTGGATGCCTCATGTATTTGGTCAACATAAGGCCAGATATTTGCTTTCCAGCCAACACTATTAGTCAGTTCATGGTGGAACCAAACATAGTGCATTGGACAACAACGAAGTAGTGCTACGATATCTACAACGTACAGTTGAGTATGGGTTGAGGTATACTCAGGGTGATGGGTGTTAGGTTGATGGGATACACTGGTGTAGATTGAGCAGGTAATGTAATGGACAAGAAAAGCACTTTAGGGCGTTGCTTCAACATTAGATTAAGGGTTTTCTCTTGGTACATCAGGAAGCAAAAGTTGGTTGCGTTAAGCTCTACAAAAGCAGAGTACATGGCAACATGTGAGGCTATATGGTTTCAGAAGTTGCTAGTTGCACTGTTTGGTCAGAGGATGGAGTCTACTATTAGCCACTTTGATAGTTAGAGTTGCGTTAAGCTATCTGAGAATCCAATATTTCATGATCGGTCGAAGCATATTGACATCAGATACCATTTCATCAGTGACTATGTACAATGTGGATCAGTTCAACTATAGTATGTTCCTATAGATCAATAAGTGGCAGAAATTTTGACAAAGGCCTTGAATAAAGGAAAGTTTGTTTTCTTCAAGGGTAAGTTGGGTGTTGTGGAGAACACCTTCCACGCTAAGAGGGAGTGTTAAATATTGTAGCTTAGATAGGTGTTATAGTCTCGAGAGGAGTCATTGAGGCTGGGAACAAAGAGGAATTAACTATCTTCAAGCCCATGTAATTTTTCCTAATTTTCATTAGGGAAAATATCTCAATTATGTCAATTAGTGATTTTTTAAATATTTCCTAAGTTAAAAGTTAAAAATTAAGGAAAGTGGATAATTATTTGACATTAGTTGGGATAAGATCGATTTGCCTCTAGAAGCTTGTGGAAAGTTTCTAAGTCAATCTTAGCCATTGATTGTATCAAGTGAACTTCTAACTGTAGCCATTCATTTGTGAATGAAAGATTATAAAGGGAATCGGTGGGAAATAGTGGAGACATATTGGTTGGGTGAGTTTTTAGTGAGACACTAGGAGGGTTTCAATAACAATGATTGGGAAGAGATTTTCTGGAGTTAGTATTCATTCAAGAGACTTCCAACTTTTGAGTTTCACGGGAAGGTTTTGCTACTAGTTTATTTTCTGTAGAGAGGGTTGAGTTAATTTTCTAGAGCCAGTGCCATTTTGCTAGAGCAGGTGCGAGTTCTTCAAGAGGTAGTGTGAATTTTCTGGAAGAGAAATTGAATTTCTAGGAAGGAAGATTGAGTTTCTAGAAGGCCACGTGTGAATAGTGCGAGTTGCCAGACATTGTGTGAGTTTGCCAAAAGTTGTGCGAATTCCCAGAGTACTAGTGCGAGTTGCTGGAGGCAGTGCACATTGCAAGAAAGGGGCCAAAGGGTTATTTTCTGTTCCATCAAGTTTCTGGGATTGGGAAACGTGGGAGCGGGGATATGCACAAGGGGTGTGAATGTAAGAAACCCCAAAATTTAGGGAAATTTCAGGGAAATGGGGGGACATCAGAGTTATAAAAATTATAAAACTATTAAAAATTTAATATATAAAAATAAAAAATAAAATTCCAACAATATGTCAATAACTAAGTAAATAGTAAATCTTAATAATTATGAAATGTACATTTAAATATGATTGTCATTTCGTATTAGACTATTATGAATTAGACTTATCATTTGACATTTTTGCAATCATCAATGTAAAATTGTAAATTTAAAAGTAGTTTACTAAATTGAATCCATCATTTGACATTATGCAATGTTCCATCTAAATTCATCATTTGGCAATGGACATTCATATTATGCAAGGTACATCTAAATTAAATCAATCATTTGACAACTGAAATTACACAATGCACATCAAAAGTAAATTCATCATATGACAATGGCATTATGCTGAATTCTAAAATAGCCATAGAATATTGAACTAAAAGTAAACATAGAAAGTAGTGAAATACTAGTAAATTTCTCAAGAAGTACTAAATAATGAATCGCAACTCCAATCCGGTGGCTCCAAGTCACAAAATGAAAATCACAGCTCCAATCCGGCAGCCCCAAGTCACAAAATGGAAATCGTAGCTCCAAATTTCTCAGGCCCTCGGTCTATGGTAAATCCGAATCACAACAAATTGTAGATGGAAAATGTTGAGCAACAACAGTGGGAAAATTTCAAGCGGCAAGGTAAAATGTTGAGCAACAACAAAAGGAAAATGTTGGCCGACAAGGTAAAATCGTAGGGTTAATAAGAAATGAATGAGAAATGTGAATGATTACGTTTTAAAGTTTTAATTTATCCTTAAACTTTTATTTTCATTTTTTTAATTATATTAAAGTTTGTAATTTTTTATGTTTTTAATTGTTATTAGCAAAAAAATTTGGGGGGAGGGACGTTTTATTTTTCTATGTTTTTAATTGTTATTAGCAAGAAAATTGGGGGGACGCGGGGACGCTTTTCGTCACTATAAAAAACGTCTCCCTGGAGTTTCCCCAAGTTTCCCAAAAAGGGGGATGTGGGGAAATGTTTCCCCGGGAGTTTCCTTGTACCAAGAGCATAGGGGAGCGAGGAAGCGCGCCCCCCACACTGGGGGACGCGTCCCTATGGAACAATGATAAAATATTGTCGGAGCTTTACCAGTGTCAGGCAAGGAGCTGATGTAATTTCTCAATAACATTTTTTGCTGAAGATAATAATATATATTATAAAGTTATAAACCCTTAAGATGAAGATTGGTTTTCTCCACATTGGGGTTTTTCTAGGGACGCTTGTCCAAAAATACTTGTGCCAATTGTGTGATTGGTTTCTCGTGTATTCCACTGCAATACACTTTGTGAATGGTGTTCATGTTTTATTCATTATTTTTAGTTGAAGAATTAATTTTTAGCTAACTCCCTTGTGATTGTTATATTTATAATGCCTTGGCCCTTCATAATTGCAAAGCTTACTAAAAAAATCAAAGTGTCATATTCCTAGTTGAAGAGCTCTTTCCATATTAAAACCACCATATGAATTAGGTGATAGGGATTAGGTATATGGAGCAATTATTCAAGTTATATAAGCCTCTAATCATAGGGCCCAGGTCCAAACTTTCTTCTTACTCCAAGTGTAAATATGTGTAGAAATTGAGTAATTTCTTGACGTGGACAAATGGAAATGAAGGTCTATTCCTTAAAAGTAGAAATATAGTTAGTTCATATCCAATGGGTAGTATGGGAGTTGCAACAGATCCAATGTGGATACACACTCAGGATTTTCAATCAAGCAGAAAGATTGGTAGCTTCTCTGGAATCGTAATATCATCTTACATGCTTATCTTTGTTGATATTTAAACATATCATCCTTTCTAGTGGGCTTTGGCTCGTCTTCCAATTGGATGGGAAAGGACAACTTTATATTTGATATCAACTCTAGCTGTAATGCAACTACTACAGTTGGAACCTCTTTTGAATACCTTTACTTTATATACTTGAGAGGATTGGTAAATGCCTAATGTATCTTCTTTGACAATGCTTTAAACACAGGTGTACTAGCTACCTTCATTGATTGCTTTTGGTATCTGTGAAGACTTCTTTTCATTTCTTTCTTATTATCTTCTTTGACAATGCTTTAAACACAGGTGTACTAGCTACCTTCATTGATTGCTTTTGGTATCTGTGAAGACTTCTTTTCATTTCTTTCTTATTGTTAAATGTTAAAAGACACCTTTCAATGCTTTGGTCCAGTTGACCCTGTTACTGACATCTACCTACACTTAGTAAGAAATGGCTTTAACCCCACAATGTGTGGTTGGTGGCAAGGAACTAAGAGAAGGGGCTGTCACCTATTCCCAACTCTCTCCATTTAAGCTATCTCCTAGGCTGACTATGGGTAGTGGTCCCTAAAAGAAAACTAAGTTAGAGATGTGAGGTTTCTAAGAGAGTGTTGAAGTGAAGTGGATTACTTTCTTAAGATTATAGGAAAATATGGTGTGAGTGATATGAAATGAAATAACCATTAACAACCATCAACAAATGAGATAAGCATAAGCATATGAAAGAGCAATGCCTTTTAAAGTATTGCTAAAAAATGAAAGATATTCACTTAATATAAATGAAATGCTTTAAAATAAAAGCACAAGTAACCCTACAAGTGAAACAAGAAAATGTTAGCACATTGACACAAGATATAAGGATGCTTTCAAATATATATGATCAATTGCTAAATCAAAGCATACAAGGATATCTTGCAAAAGGAAAACAATTAGTATTCTACTTCCAAAAGGTAGATGAAATAATGCTTGCCAAAACAAAGCATTCAATCCAACAATGACAAGTAAAATGACCCATTGCAAGTAAAACCATGAGATGTATTAGAATAAAATGCACATATACTAGATTTGAATGCAATTATCTTGTTTATTTTTAATCTAAAATGTCTAATGTAGGTGAGGAGTCCTCCTCTTGAGCTCTTACCAAAGGGTAAAAATTTGGGTGACTATAAGAAAGACAGGGTGAGGGCACAAAAGTGTCATTAACAATACCCGTTCGCTGAGTCTTATGACCCAACGTGTGCCTTCGTTCCTACAAGGGGAGAAACCATCTTCATAACTGCAGGGTCACAATGCTTTTACCTTACTTCGTACCAAATGGAAGAACTTTGCAAGCAAGTATTTTTTCCCTTTGATTTCTATCAACCAAGCTTATGCTTGAAGGTTGATTTTAGATGTGCAACTAAGTTAAGATGCCTACTATGATGTGCAAGTAAGTTTGCAAAAGTTAAGTAAATGATAGAGATGCTTTAAACACAAGATTGCATAAACATGTGAGATTGTGAAAGGTATTTGCTTTGCCTTATGATAATTTTGTGATATACTCAAAGCAAATGATAAATTTCCTTGCATGGGCAATGCTTGTGAAATGTAAACTCAAGATTGTACTCAATTAGCTTTGCAAAAGAAAGAAAAATTTAAAAAACTCCAACTTGAGAGATTTGCTTGACATAAAGTAAATGTTTGCTTTGTAAAGTGAAATTGCCCAAATACAAGATGCATCAAAACTTAAGATGTGAATTTGTTGCAAAGTAATGAAGTGTAAATGGACTTTAGACAATGCTCAAGCTAAATATATCAAGTTAAAGAGATTGCTTGTATGAAAATGTTGGAATTTCTAAGATTTACTGTTAGAAACCCTTCATGTACTTTACTGATTTATTCCTACCTACTTGTTCTGTTAATTAACAAGTTATTTACCATGTAAATATTGGAAATAAATACAAGTACATGCTCAACACATTACAGATTATCAACTGATGGAAACAAAAACAAGCACACAAGTGGCACCGTTGTTTTTGGACCAATGTCCCCAGAAAAACCCAATGCGGGAAAACCGATGCAACTATCTTAGGGTTTTATTATTATGCAGTTTCTGAATACAATTTGGGTGCCAAAACCGGCTCACCCAACATAGAATAATCTCGGCAGTAGTACCTCTCTACTCGGAAGCAGATATTCCGGCTGAAACCCTGGATGAACACTCCGACAACTCCCAGCTCTAATCTTCCCCACAAAAACCCCAATGTCTGCCTCTAGGGACTGCGTCAACGCCCAAAACTGAAAATAAATCCTTGCAGGACAAATCTGAATGATAAGAATTTGACACTTGACAAATGTGGGTTCTCTTTGAGTACTTCCAAGAGTGGGTTGGTTCGCTCGAGGACTTCTCCTCACGCTTGAAGCTTGATCAAAGAAAGATTTTCTACACAACTTCATATGAATAGATTAGATCCACATGAGCTTAATCAAATGCAATGAAGAGAAAATTCTAGAGATATATTTGACATCTACTAAAATATTTCTCAATCTAGAGCAAGTAAATAATCCTTATGCTAATATGTGATAGTTGCATATCAACATAACTTGAAAAAACATCATGGAAATAATAACATAATGAAGCAAGTAGAAATATAAGAGCAAGAATATCAAGAAGTTACCATAAACAAGGAGAAGAACACCTCAAAGGTAACCCCAAAGTCTTTTGTATTAATTTGCAAAGAGTGTACAATCCCACTGAGTATCCTTAAGCACAATAGCTCATATTCCAGATTACCTAGTGAGAGAACAAAGCTCTTATTATATAGAAGTTTGGGAGCCAATCCCAAGTCAAATGGTGACAATCCCAAACCAAATGGGTGATAGAAGTTTGGGAGCCAATCCCAAGTCAAATGGTGACAATCCCAAACCAAATGGGTGACAATCCCAAAACACCTTCATGCAAATTGGAATTTCCCAAGTGGCATCAAGAATCCCTCAAACAAAATCAAATTCTATGATGAAATGACAAGTGTATATGGGTGGGAACCAATGTGGAGACAATTTCCCACAAAAATCTCCACTAAATATTCTCTCAAATCCTCTCAAATGTGCATTAATTCTTCAAATTTGAAATTCCTAGGCAAAAGTTGCTGCATTTATGTCAATAAATTTGATTTCCCTGAACACATGTCCTTTCTTTGATTTTAGGAGTCCACATCACCTTGGGACTCACTTTAACTCCTCCATGATTTTCCACCTCATTTCCACATCATTTAGCATGTGTGGATATTTATTTTGCTCAATTTATTTAATTGTTGGCTTAATTTATTGCCACTTTTTCCACTAAACTTAGGAAAAGTACGTTTTGAGGGTCTAGAACACATTTTTAACCCCTCAAAAGCATGTCTTAGCAGAGAGTTGAGGGTGAGAGGTGTAATTTTTATTACTCATGCCCCATACAACTTTTCTAGACATCACTTATTGCATTTCATATACAAATTTTATTTTAATTTCCGCCTTGCGGGAAATTAAAAAAATAAAAAAATCCCCCTAGACATAACCAGATTCCACGAAACTTTTTGTGTGATCTAGTATGGTAATATATATTGACCCTAGACACTAGGACCCACCCAAGGCCTCACCATCAAACTATACTTCAGGTTTGGGGTATATTTGGAGGAAAGAACTCAATTAATTATTAAGTCCTGTTAGGGAGATGATAATTAACCAAGTAAAAAAAACCTCCCAGAGTAATATTCACTTGATGACAAGGTACTCACCCAAGGTTTCACCATCAAATTGTACTCCGGCTTTGGGGTATATTTGGAGGAAAAAATATAATTAACTATTAAGTCCTGTTAGAGAGATGATAATTAACCAAATAAAAAAAAACTCCCAGCGTAATACTCACTTGATGACAAGGTCCCAAGCTATCAAGCCATGTTACATGACTCAAAACTCATCATACTAGCATCACTTATTACATTTCCCCACAGGGCTTGTGGAATCTGGGTACAACAAAAATGATAAGAAGAAGAAGTAGAGTTGAAAAACTCTGCTAATATGATGATGACTGATGGTACAAGCATCCTTTGGTACATCCTTGGGCATGGAGTCTTCAGATAATCCTCAGGTGCCACTCTAGTGGTCAACAGGTCCTTCAACATTCACCTTTCCATGATCTCAGTCATGAAATGCTTAACCCTTTTTAGTTTTACTTAGACTGAAAGCTATACAAGTTTATGAGTGGCTCTTATCAGCAACAAGTTTACGTTGGGAGGGGAACTTCCTATGTTTCCACCATGTTTTCACATATTCGACACTTAGCTTCCTTTACAAGATTTCAAGGTCGCCATAATTATGCTTTTAAAAAAAATGGTGCACATATTCAACAAAATTTTGATTTCTGTACGCTATCACCAGTGTTGTTTGCCCAGGGTATCCATTGAGAAATTAATTTGATTCCATTTCACTATGCCAAATCAGGGAATCTCAGCAAGACTAGTTCAATCTCTTGTTACTTTTAAGATACATGACCATAAAAGGAGAGAGCATTATAAGGAGACTGTATTTTTTTTAAGATGGAGGACAACTCATAATACTCTAGTTTTACTACCCTAATACCATCCAGGAGAATAAATATTGACCAACCCAAACATTTCTCTAATATTACAATCTCTTTGTAAAATAATTCTATCTATACAATCAGTAAAGTGAATTCTGTATCTGGATGATATTTAGAGAACTTGGGAAATAAGTAAATTCCTCAATTGGTGGCCTACAACATTCATGTTGCAGACGTTGAATATATAATTTGTAGGCTAAACAGGGAATATCATGTGTAATATCTCCTTTTGGTCCATGTAATTTATGGTACTATTTTTATGTATGCTGAAATATTGGGTCCTACAATTAATTTTCTCTTTTTCATTATATGCAGGTTAATTTACATTCAGACTCGCCTCATCCTCCATTGCAGGAAAGCTTAACTGGAAATTATGATCCAGGTTTAAATCCTGCTTTGCCTCTTGGAAGACAAACACTAGAGGTTGCCAGATTATATAGGTACTTTGTCTATACTTTCAAAATATACTTATGATAGGGAGCCGAGTTTTTCCTTCTTCATTGGACAAGTTGGATACAGAATTTGATGGAATCTTAAGCCATGAAGTTTGGTGAGTTTGTGATGTCAGGAAATTTCTGGAATAAAATACCAAGCAAAGTGGCTATAATAATTTCTATATGATGGCTTGCTGAGAGGGATAAAAATAACTGCTAGGGTGTGGAGATCTATATGTGGACCCATTTGGAACTTTGACCTTGAAACATCAACTGAAAGATTAAGTTTGTGTTTAGCTGAATCTCTTAAACTTGTATAAGATAAAGCTCAGAACATTGCATTAGTCTAGATCAGGTGTTTTAACTAGTCTATCTTCAGTGTATATACCCAAATATGCAGGATCATGTAGGTAATTGAAAGTCTATTTAAATTTTGAAAAGTTAAGATATCACTGTTTCACATTTGTGCTTTTCAGATCTTGTAGAATATCATTGCACATTTTTCGAAAACTCTGGTATAAAGTTTAAACCTATGCACACATGGGGCTATGTCTAGAGTTTAAGGGCTGTGTGTGTTAATTTTGCACTGCTTTATGCTGTTACAATTACTTTAGCCCTATCTTTAACTTCAATTAACAATCAAATTAATCTTCCAGTAAACAATAGCAATTGTAGATAGAACGGTAAATGACAATGAGCAATAAGAGATAACAAGGGACACCAAGATTTGGTCAAAGACCAGGGAAAAACCCCACAAGGCAGAAAACCCTTTCAAATTCCTATTCTTATTAGATTGTCATAAAATGTTCAGCAGAGAGTACAATAATCCAATTTCAACAAAAAGTCAAGTCAACCTTTGACTAGCAAATAGACAAACCAATATGCAATCAATGATGATCCTCAAATGTCAACTCTGGTCAACTGTCAAAGTCTGTAATTTCAGTCCAAGTCAACAACAGTCATAGTGTGCCCTAACTAGTCAAAGTCAACAGTCAAATCAGCCTTCCAAGAGCTCAGTCAACAATCCACAAACTTGGCCTCAAATGCAGGTCAAAGTCAGCCCAAAACAGTCAAAGAAAACCTAGTCAAACTCGGTCAAAGTAGAGAGATGCCCTGCATTCAAAGTCTGCGATTATGCCTGCGGTCAACTCAAGTCAAACAGCCCAGAAATTCTCAGTTTGTGTGCCAGTCAACTCAACCTTCAAAGACAGGTCCAAAACTAGTCAACGCTGGTCAAAGTTTCTTGGTCAAAGCAGATCAGATCAGCCCAAACAGAAAGTCAAAATTCGGTCAAGAGAGACACTTCTACTCCTTCACAAGTGTAAGAGGAACCCTGCAATTTTCAGATTGTACAAACCAATGAGAGGAGAGAGAGATGCTTGAGTGAGTGTGTCCAAATGAGGTTGATGTGACATGTATTTATAGGTGTTGGAGGAGGGCTAATTAGCCTCCTAGGCCGACCTTAACTTTTGTGCCATTGTGGGCTTCTTCATAAAAAATACACTTTTCCTTAACCAAATTGAGTGCTTGCAGGGGCAATTTTGGGTCTCTCTGAAAGAGGAGTAATGTCCAATGGAGGGAATTTGTCCCCAAGTTGCCAAATTAACACTCCCTCTCAGCTAGGAAGAAATTTCCGATTGCAAAGTATGTCCCATCACAAATGTCTCGTTGCCATCAAGTTGAATGTTCTCTATGCTCATCTCTGCTTATCTATGCTCATCTGTACTTCATCTGTTGAACGCTCTCGAATCTAAAAGATGAAGAATTCGATATCATAGGGGAGCTTAAGCTACAACCCTCTATCCAGTGACAATTGGGCGAGATCCATCTACCAACAAGGATCATATCCATCTTGTTGTCTAGTCAACAGGTGAGATCAATTGGCGATATATATAGGGAGAGATCACAACCATCCTGATCTCTGTTGATCTTCCCAAGTTGACCCTGGAGAGTTAAGTGGTAGAATACCTGCATCCTCTATACTTGAGGGAGATCCTCTTGCTATGCAAGGATCACACCTACTCAAGTCTTCCCATCCCATTGGTCAGATGGGGAGGCAATTCCAACAAGCCCTGCTTGTGGGTAGGATGCATATTAGGGTATACTTTGTCAATCATGATATGGGGAGATACCCATCTTGTCATAGGTGACAAGGATCTCACACACCCTATGGTGACAATAGGTGAGATCTACTTACTACAAAGGATAAGGATCACAACCATCCTATTGTCTAGAGATACCTCAACCCCAAGATTTCTCAGGTTCATTTCCTCTCCTTGTGAGCTCAAACAGGGGGTAAATGCATGTTCTCGATCAGCCGGAACCCTTACCTGAGAGGGTCACATCCATCAGTCCAAGTTGCTCTCTGAAGACCAAGAACTTCTCTTTCTTCAAAGCCTTGTTGAGAATGTCCGCTATCTGCTCATTTGTCGATATATGATGGAGTCTTACGACTTCTCTCTGTACCATGTCTCGAATGTAGTGGTACGTGATCTCAATGTGCTTGGACTTGTCATGAAATAAGGGTTTCTCTACCAATCGGATCCCACTCTTGTTGTCGCAATATATCATCGTACTATCCAGGACCTACTCAATAGCTCTCCAAAGAGCTTTCTCAACCAAACTGCGTCACAGTGGGCCATGCTAGCAGCTATGTAATTTGCCTCGGCCGTGCTTAAAGCTATTGAATTTTGTTTCCTGCTCATCCAAGATATCATAGTGGATCCCAACCTAAAACAACACCCTGATGTGCTTTTCCAGTGAATAATTTTTCCAGCCCAATCAACATCAGTTTATCCATGTAGTCATACATTTATGGCAGAATATCTCAAATCGAGGTTAATAGTCCCATGTAAATATAAACAACCCAATGTGCATGGAGGGGCTCAGTCATAAATTGACTCAAAGTGTTCACTACAAAGCATATGTTCGGACGGGTGTTCTCTAGGAACATCAATGCCCCAATCAGTTGTTTATTCTAAAAAAAAATTGCTAGATTAGGTTCGGCAACATCTTCGCATAACTTCTTGAAATTCATCTCCATTGGGGTGGCCCAGGATTTGCACTTTGTCATTCCCAATATCTCTAATAGCTTCACGACATATTTTCCTTGAGAAAGGAAAATCTCTCTAGGTCTCTGCTAGACTTCTAGTCCCAAGAAATGGTGCATCATACTGAGATCCTTCATCTTGAATTCAAAGGCCAACTCCCTCTTACCCTCGAGCATCAAGGGCTCACAACTTGTCAAGAATAAATCATCAACATATAAGCCTAAAAACAAAGGCATACCTTGGACCACCTTGAAGTAGAGGTTGGGATCAATGCTGCTTCTTGTGAATCCAAGCTTCACCAAGTTGTGAAAAATCGGTTATCCGATTCCTACTGTAGCAAACTGATAATATTTCACCTACTTGTTAAATTACTTGAACAAGTAACTTGCAGTTTTCTACGAAAAATACTGAAATACATACACTGCAGCCTACACAAAATAAAATACTGCGGAAACTAAATACTGCACTAGAGAGAAATGAACACAAACATATACACAGTTGTTTTTGGACAATGTCCTCGGAAAAACCCAATGTAGGAAAATCAGTGCAGCAGTTGAGGGTTTTAATTATTATGCAGTAGTAAATCTGAGTACAAATCATTGGATGCCCAAACTAGTTGTTCGATACAGAGAAATGCTTGCAAAGAGTTAGTGAGAAAAATCTCACACTGATTCGAGAGATCCGACACTGATTAGGCGCTGGCTAGTTGTCTCCATGCTGCCTCTACGTAGTTTTTGCATCAATCCTACATAGATCTGCGTCACACTGGCTAGGCTCTGCATCACCTCCTCTACTGATCTCCTGCTATCTGGAAATTCGACCTTCTGGCCCTTTGGTCTCACACCCTAGCTTTTGGCATTGGATCTCGACTCTCCCAGCTGGATTTCAAACTCCCTCTGAAACTCTGCGCTGCTTCTACGTGGCACTACATTGCCTCACTGAACTGCTCTATTCCTTCTCTGCCTTGCACTCTCCGAATCTGGAAAACTCTCCTCAAGACTACTATCCCTGCCCCTCACTGCAAGCAGATCACTCGATCTCACTCTGACAACTCAACATTGCTACTCTTGAGACTGATCTCACTATCTCAATATGTTCTCCAAGTGCCCCATCGAACTCCTTATAATCTTTCATTGGAGCTCCAACGACCAAGATTAAAACATAATCAAGGGCTAAGATTAACTGGGAGTTGATCCTCGTCTTCTTTTGGAAGATTCACACATGATTTAATTAATACCCTTTAATTAACCAGATTTCCTAAGTTTAGACTTAGGGAACCATTTAAAAAAGTTAATTATTTTAATTAAACCATCTCTAGGTGGAATTTTTCAAAACGATTTCTGAGTATTGGAGAATGCATGTGTCTTAGCCTCTCTGCAAATTATTGAGGTAAGAGCACATCCGAAGCTACAAAAATCAACACTCCATCTTAGCAAGGAATGTGCTCTAGTGGTGCAACTTGCTGAAGCATCACTCTGTCTCTGCACCATCGCCTGCTGCGTCGCTGATGTCTGGCTCTACTACTCATCAACTACTAAGCAACTCTAATATGAGCTGCATCTATGCTGCTGCTGACCCTGCTGAATTGCTGCCAACATTGCATCTGCACTGGGACCCTCTCTCCATCTGCTGCTCGCTGCAACTGCAACAACTGCAACAGAAAAACATCCAAAATACTGAACCCATTGTGTTACGTATGATGCATCTGTTGTCCAAGTTCTGACTGCTACTAGTCTTTGCGTTTTCATTGAAGCCTTTGCGATGCTGCTGACTCTGCTTTGTACCATCTGCACTACTGCCAACTCTGCTTTGTCCTGCCCTGCTTTGTCTCTGACTTGCTACTAGCTACTGCGTCTGTTACTCTGGCACCTGATTGCACCAATGCCACTGATCCATCCTACTACTGCATGTCTTGGGCTCCTATAGCAAGGTATTGATTCATGAGGTGGACCTCCTCAAGAATCCTGCCCATCCTGTAGCTCTCTGAGGCTACAATTCCAGATCACCCCACCTCGCCCCTGGAGACATCTCGACAATCATGGCAAACTCTTCCTCCACTCTGGAGGACAACCTGTCAATCTCTGACAATGCAGCTTGCTGATCCTGCTTCTCCTCCTTGTCCTTCTTTCTGAGAGGACACTGAGTGCTGTAGTGGCCCAACTTGCTACACCTGAAGCACTTGATCTTCAAAATATCCTTCTTTCTTCTGTGCTGCTCTTGTTGGCCCTTTGATGCAAGGGTCACGTCCTCCTTTTCTTTCACTGCTTTCACTGCACTGCTGCTACTGCCACTGATGGTGGCCTTCACCAGATCACGCCTCATTTCCTCATGCTGTAGATCAACCCATACATGTTCCCAATTTGGCATTTTTTCTCTGCCTAGGATGCTCTGGACGAAAACTTGCCAATCTCTTGAAACGCTATTCAACGCTAATCGTACAAACTCTGAGGGCTGGGTTGTTGATCCTACTAAAGCCAGCTGGTCCTGGGCATCCTGAAGCCTCGTAAGGAAGGGGTCTACTTACTCCCCTTTCTTCATCCTCGTGCATCTCAACTTCTCCTCCAAGTACATCTCCTGCTGTTTGGAACATCCTTCGTATAGCGTAGCTAAGGCTTCCCACATCTACCGGGTAGTATCCTTGTCGGCTATATGGGATACTACATGATCTCAAACCCTGTTGAGAGTGATCGTCCTAGTCTTCACCATCTCAACCTTGTGCTTCTTGAGCGAATCTACATCGACAGGTACAACTACCACATTATCGACATAAGTTTTGAGATCATGCTCATCTAGAAGGCAGGAGATCCTAGCCTTCTCGATCACATAGTTGGAGGATCCTTCCAACTGATCTTGATCTCTCAACCTAGCTGATACCATCTCTCTTGAAAAATTCGAACTGCTTCCTCTTCTCCTTTGCGTAGCTACTGCCTAGCTATTCACACTCCCTTATGGAGTGAGAAATCTCAGAAACAGCTATTGTTGCTCTGCTAGAAAAATTCAGACTTCTTGGCTGGAAGTCCTCTGAGGAAGAAATTCCCTCAGTATGTGCTATTCTCTCCTCCTGATGCTATTCTGCCAACAATTGCTGCAAAATATCTGTGTCCCAGTTGAAGATCTGCTTTGCAACGAAAATATGTTGCTCCTTTTTGCCTCTGGAAGGCTTCGATCTGGAAATCGAATTTCTTTGTCGACTCTCTCAGAGAAATCGTTCTTCTCTCAAAACATTGACCTCCTTGGCCCAAGGATTGCGCTGCCTCTAGGGTTTCAAATTGCCGCCCCTGCAATAATTTTGAACTTCCTTCTTCCTTTCTGCAACTGAGCTCTTCTGCTCACGATTTGTGCTCTTATACCATGTGAAAAATTGGTTACCTGATTCCTACTGCAACAAACTAATAATATTTCACCTACTTGTTAAATTACTTGAACAAGTTACTTGCAGTTTTCTACGACAAATATTGAAATACATACACTGTAACCTACACAAAATAAAATACTGGGAAACTAAATACTGCACTGGAGAGAAATAAACACGCACATATACATTGTTGTTTTTGGACAATAGAAAAGCCCAATGTGGGAAAACGGGTGCAACAACTAAGGGTTTTAATTATTATGCAGTAGTAAATCCGAGTACAAATCATTGGATGCCCAAACTGGCTATCTGATACAAAGAAACGCTGGCAAAGAGTTAGTGAGAAAAATTTCACACTGATTCAGGAGATTCGACATTGATCAGGGGCTGGATGGTTGATCCCACGCTGCCTCTGCGCAACTTCTGTGCCAATCCTACGCAAATCTGCGTCACACTAACTAGGCTCTGCGTTACCTCCTCTGTTGATCTCCTGCTGTCTGGAAATTCGACCTTCTAGCCCTCCAGTGTCACACCCCAGCGTCTGGCACTGGATCGCGACTCTCCCAGCTGGATTTTGAACTCCCTCTGAAGCTCTGCTCTGCCTCTCCGTGGCACTGCGCTGCCTCATTGAATGGCTATATGCCTTCTCTGCCTTGCATTCTTTGGATCTGAAAAACTCTCCTCCGTACTACTATCCCTGCCCTTCACTGCAAGAAGATCACTCGATCTCACTCTGGCAACTCAACGTTGCTACTTTTGAGAAATTAGATCTCTGATCTCACTATCTCAATATGTTCTCCAAGTGCCCATTGAACTCCTTATAATTTCTCGTTGGAGCTCCAACGACCAAGATTAAAACGTAATCAAGGGCTAATATTAACTAGGAGTTGATCCTCATCTTCTTCTAGAAGATTCACACCTGATTTAATTAATACCCTTTAATTAACCAGATTTCCTAAGTTTAGACTTAGGGAATCATTTAAAAAAGTTAATTATTTTAATTAAACCATCTCTTCGTGGAATTTTCCAAAATGATTTCTGGGTATTAGAGAATGCATGTGTCTTAGCCTCTTTGCAAAATCTCGAGGCAAGAGCACATCCGATGCTATAGAAATGAACACAGGTAATAATCAATACAGGCATACCATGCTCTAGGGGCTTGCTTCAAGCCATACAATGCCTTCTTCAACCTGCGAACATGTGTCTTTCAATCCTGTTGCATAGTTTTTGTCAAAGTTCCAAGGAAGCGGAAGTACCAACTTTTCAAACAGGATCGGATCATCTATCAGCAGTTTATGTGTCATTATAAATCCATTCTGCAAGTTATGTAATGTAAATGATGCTAGTAAGTTCGTGAATGTATGTAACAAGCCACGCAAGCGTATTATTTTGGCGAGAATTTCATCCTAGGAGGTTTCTCGTCTCATTAATTCATTTGTGTTTCTAAATACGGATGGTTGGCAAAGTTTTTCCCTCTAGCCTCACCTCAAAGCTAGGGCGGAATTCTTTGTCCAAGTCTTAGGTGAGTCCTAGCATTCTAGTTGAGTCTTATGTAAAAGTGATTTCAGAATATTTTAAGCGAATTGGCTAAATTATTTTATTACAAATCATTTAGTCTACTAAATCATATTGTGTCGCAGATTGGGTATGTAATTTCAGGGTCTAAACTGAATGAGTATTCCCCCTTTGTGGGTTGAATTCTAAAAATTCTTATGTAAAAAGTATTTTAATGCATGGTTCCTCATACTTAGACACCATGGTTAAAATATTAAAGGGTGGAAAAAAGCATTAAATCCCCTCAAGTGTCAATTAATTAATTTTTTTGGCAAAAATAATTAAATCCTAAGCCAGAAAATTAATTAACTAGAGTCAAATTAAAATGTCTTAAGAAAATTAAATTCTCCAAGTGGAAAATTGCGTGTGTCTTGAAAGAATTAATTTTTTAAGGTCCTCCACCAAGGGAATATTGGATATTTCAAGAAAAAATGGATCCTTGGACTTTGGTGGTTAAGTCAAAGTCAAACTTTTGAAGAAATAAACTCAAAAATAATTAATTTTGAACTAATAAAAATTGAATTAAATGATAAATTCGAAAATTCCTCAAAAATAAAAATTCAACGGTTAAGATTAAAATATGATCAGGTATTTCTCGACAACTAAGATTATTCTGACAATGATCAAGCAAACTAGCCATTATTTTTCCACTTGGAGGATTTATCTATAAGTTAGAGAGTCATTTGAGTCTCTAGTCGTCTGATTTCTAGCTAAGAAATTGTCGTTGAAGTATTCATGTAACACTATTGTGCCATTGAGAGCTTTTATTTCTATAATAATAAAGACTTTGGGGTGCAATTTAAGGTGTTCCATGTTCATTGTTTTATGGTATGTACTGACTACGAGCTTTTCTATGTTGCGCGGGTAATGATAAAATCTATTTTTTATTTGATGGAGATAAAGTTATTCTATTGATAGTTTTGGGTTAATCTTAGATGATTTGATTCGCCATATGATTATCGGATTTTCTTGAGATAAATACATAGTGTTTGCAGGTACTTCAGTCCTTGGTTTCCAAGCTCACAAACTATTGGCAGGAACCAACTTTGCTTGAATCTCGAATATTTATGTGGTGGATTTAATCTTCACTAAGGCTATAGTGTGCATTGGGTTTCTAAAGTATATTCTAGCCATTTATTAAAGAAAATATCCATAAAACAATATTTCTCAAAAAATTAATTTTCAAAACCCTTGTATATTTGTAAAATAATTTTGTAGATTATTTTTGCTAATTGGGGTTTTGAGATTTTGTATATATTTGGGAATTTTGGGTGTTTTATTTCCATTTTTGAAGGTGAAGTCAAGGGAAGAGGCTGAAGTAGAGCTAGATCTAGGCCTTTGAGGTAAGATCTAGCCTCTAAATTTTTTTTGCAAGGCCAACCATTAAAAAATTTGCAGCAAAATACAGTTCTGGAAGAGAATTTTTTTTTTTTTTTTTTTTTTTTTTTGAAGCAAGGGTTTCATTTTTTAGGCCTCTCGAGCTCAAATCAAGCCCTCATAAGGCCAACGTTAGCACTTTTTCCCTCTGCGTCATCTTTTCTTCCCTTTTTAGGGCAGGCCGTACCATCTAGGGGCCCCAACCTCTTTTTAGGGCAGGCCGTACCATCTAGGGGCCCCAACCTCCCTTTCTAGGCCCAACGTTAGGGTCTTTGGGCCTGGGAAGGCCTAGTCGTGGCCTTTGGAGGCGTCATATGTCTTCCTTTGCCACACACCACTGCCTCAAAGGCTAGCTGTAGCCTTTAGGGCTCTTTTTGGCCCTCTAACCCTAGTTGTCTAGCCCTTTCAGGCTTTCTCTCTCCCACATCGGCCTTTCTTGGCCTCCTCAGCCTTCCTCTACCCTCTCTTTGGCCTCCTAGCCCCCTTAGCCTTCAACGCGAACCCTACTGGGTCTAGCGTTGGCCCTAGTTTTCCCTAAATCTATCTCTGAATTTTCTGGATTTAATACTTGGTGGTTTTGCAAATTTTTGGCCTAGAAAAAACTATTTTTCGGGTGGCAAGCTCATCCTAAAGTTTCAACAAATTTGGACCAAGGGATCTTCAAGGCCTTGGGCTTAGGGTTTGCTCTATAAACCCTAGTTTTCTCACTGTTTTACTTCTGCTGTAATTTTTATTTAATAACAGTGATATAAGTACTCTAAAACACATCTAATTAGTCAAAAGTACTCTTAAATTGCAAAATTTGAATTTTCCTAAAATTTGATCTTTTGAGTATCAAGGATCTAGCTTAGATTTAAAATTTTACTTGCTAGAATTTTCTGCATAAATCACTGAATCAGATCTGTTTTTTTTGAATAATTCCCCTTAAAAGGCTCAAAAACTAAAATTTTCAGTTTTGGCAAAATTTTCCTAGTTTTGGGCTTGAAGTGACACTTCTTGTAGCATCATTAACTCATTGATTTGCTGTTTTGTTACTTCTGTAATAAGTTACTTCAAATTTGATGTCACTGAATATTGCATCCTAAAGTGGGCTACATTCATAAATTTACATTGGCTAATCATTGGAATTTTTTTTGTTTCATATGCTTGGTAAATTTCATGGTGTAAAGTGATTTTTTACTGTTGTCGTAAGACTAATAAGTGCTGAAATTTCTTAAGTGTTACCGCTGATTTGGGATTTTTCAGATCTAACATTCTCTTGTCTTGTTTTATGTTACAATAATTTCTGAATTTTACACTTAAATCACTCATACACTTAAGCTCTAAATTGCTGATCTTGTTGATGGTATAAGCTACTTTGGCATTCGAAATCTAATTGGCATTGTGATAAGAATATCTTGAATAAATTTTATTTGCATTGTGTAATCATTGGCGAATTGGATAATCTATTCTAAGTAATCATAACGTAAGCACTTAAACACTTAAACAATCTTAATTCAAGAAACTTCACTCATAATTATTGCATAAACATTATAGTCTTACCTCTGGACTTAATAACTTACCTCCAACCATAAGCTTGGTTGATAGACTCCTAGGACAACCCTCTCTCATCTAGTTTGAAGGATTAAACCCTTCTTAGTGGTTAACACAGTGACCTTGCAGTCGTCAGAGCCACAGTCTTTGTAGCGCCGGACACACTGAGTGGTTGGAACACAGGGGAAGGTATCATTAATCATACCACTTCTTACTTCCCATTGGCTTCCATCTCACAACCTACTCTGAAGACTGTTTCTTAAATCAGTTAAGGGAAATGTTCAACTTAGATTAGACATTTAATCTAAAATCAACCAGGATCCTTGAATCACACCTCATTCTTAGGAGTTGCATCTTCATATAGGTTAGTTGATCATATAAGAGACAATTGTCCATCCGATTACTTGGCTATAATTCCTAATAAGCAAGAGGTTTTGAATCCATCAAATATTGGTCTCAATATTAAATCTAATCAAATTTTTAATCTTGCTAAATTCTACCAAGTAGCTAGGCCACTCAACTGTGTCTCAAAAACAAATTGGTTCCCAACTTGTTTTCCTCCAACTCATTTGCATAGGGACTACCCCCCATACCCTACTTTTGGGAAACAGTTAGAACGGAGTGGGCCGGGATCAGTGTGACAACCCCCACACTCAGCAGTTGTCGTGGTGCTTGTCAATCCGAGCAACAACATTTTTTTGCCTTGTTGCTGGGGCCATTTTATTGGACCTTGGTTTTGACAACAATTTCTCATAATCTTCTAATAATCTTCCATTTTTCCATTTGTCCCGTGAACGCCACACTTGTTGGCTCTCTTCTTGCATCATTCTTCATCTTCTCATCACCTTACTTTTCCTCCTCTTACTAATCTTCTCATCTTGTTCATTCACACTGTTAGCAGCTAGACATTTAGGTTGGTTTCCTGTTTAGATGGCGACTCCACTTATTCATCCATTCACAAGAACGTACTCTAGAAAAAATCTTGGTAGCTTGGTTAACCCTGCTCCCGATTTTGAAAAAGTTCTAAGAGCCCAGTTAAACAAATTACATTCTAGAGATCGTTTAAATTTGCTTGGACTGAAAGCTCTCCTTGATCTCCATTTTCTTTTCATAAACCATCCTATAAATCAAGACATCATGGATGATTTCTGTTGAAATTTCTAAGTCTAACACGTTAGAAATTCTTCCTGTACTATCTAGTTGATTTGACCTACTTGTTTAATTCCTTAACAAGTTATTTACCATGTAAATACTAAAAATGAACACAAGTACAATATCAAAATCCACAGATCATCAATTGAAAGAAAACAAGCACACAAGTGACACCATTATTTTTGGACCAATATCCTCGGAAAAACCCAATGCGGGAAAACTAGTGCAGCTATTCAGAGGGCTATATTATTATGTAGTCTATCTGAGTACAACTGGGTGCCTAGCCGGCTCACTCGACAGAGAAAAATACACGACAACAATACCTTTATATCTGGAAACAGGTATTCAGAAAACTTGTCCCACGAAACGCTCTCCGGCACAACTGAAGCTTAGCGTTGGCCCTTCTGGCCTTTGCGTCAGCCTCTTGCTAACCTGCATCAGCCCTAGGACCCTCTACGTCAGCTCTCTAAGGCACTGCGCAGCCTCTGGGAGCCTCTGCATCAGCCCTCTAAGGCACTGCGCAGCCTTTGGGAGCCTCTGCGTCACTCCCTCTGCCCTTTGTATGGATGACGCAGTCACTCTGGGCTCTGCGCTGCTTCTACTGGGTTCTGCGTATGCTGGATTGACTGTTGCTCTCATTCTCTCTGCTTCTGTGCTGGTCTCCTAGTATTGTCCCTGCCTCTCTACCTCGTGCTCACTGCCCTTCGCTGCTGATCACTGATTCATATTTTCTTAACAACCCCGCTTTAGCAAAATGAATGACTGATCACTCTGGTGTGTTCTCCAACTGAACCTCAAGCCTTCTCTTATACTTTTCTCGTTGGTCCATCAACGGCCGAGATTGAATCTCTAATCAACGACTAACATTAGATTTGGCTTGATCCATGACTTTTGGAACCTTATAATCTAGTTTTATATTAATACTTATTAATATTTTATTTTTCCTAAGTTTAGACTTAGGAACTCCATTAAAAATATTAATTATTGTAATATCTCCCAAACCGGTTACAATCTATCCAAACCATTTATGGGTCTTGGAGATCTCATGTGTTTTAGCCTCTCCACCAATTTTCATGGCTAGAGCACATCTGATGCTACCCCAAATCAACACTCCCTCTTAGCGAGGACTGTGCTCTAGTAATACTCCACACTGAGCATCAACTTGATTACCCGACATCGGTACTTGTGCTGATACTAGGCCTGCCCGCCCAACATCCTCTGCACTGCTACATCTTGTTTTGTTGCCCATGGCCCTGCCACTGCCATTGCTGCATCCGTACGACAATTCCCTCTGCATCCGTGCTGCTACTGGTCCATCTTCCCAGCACTGCATCCTCTCTCATCACGTTGCATCGTGCTATTGCATACAGCTACTGCACTGCAACTCAGTTACTGAGAAGTAAGTAACTGATCCGCCCAACTTCTGACATCCCTGTCAGGCTAGAAACACTCCCGATGCTGAAGCTCCCTCTGCCGCTAACAAGTGCTCCCTCTGTTGACCTCTGCGTTGTTGCAACAACTGCCTACATCTCACACCATTGCACACCTCTCTATGCCATCCTGCACTGGTGGAACACTCCCGTGCCTCTTGCATTATTGCAGCCTACTAGCCTCGCGCTGTCCGGGGACTCCTGCACTGTAGCACTCTTTGCCGTTCCATCCGCATCCGTCTCTACCTATCTCCGCCAATCCTGCTACTCTCTCTTCGGGGGTCCTGTAGCAAGGTATAATCTAAGAGGTTGGGTACCTTGAGGATCCTGCCCCTCATCACCTGTAGTCATCCTGAATACATCTCGATGTCTCCCCACTTCTTCTCAAGTGGCACATGAGCACTCATGGCATAATCATCATCCTCCTCGACTTCCTTCTCCGCCTTCACTGGCGCTGCCTTCGAGTCGAAAGCCTCTCCCTTACTCTTCTTCCTTGGACATTGGTTCGCAAAATGACCCAGTTCCCCACAATGGAAGCACTTGACCTTGGAGAGGTCCTTCTTCTTCCTCTTCTCTTGCTTTCACGCAGATGTTAGAGCCGCATCCTCTTCTTCCTCCTTCTTGATCCTGACCCCTTTGCGCTACTCCCTACCCTGGTCAGCTAGCGGTCTGATCTCTTCTTGACGAAGAGCTGCCCACAGTTCTTCCCAATCTGGAAGACTCGTCCTGCCCTGTATGCTCTGGACAAATACATCCCAATCCTCGGAAACTGCGTTCAATGCAGTCCTCACCATCAATTCCTTATCCGACGTGGCCCCTTTGGAAGTTAGCTGGTCACGGATCTCCTTCAACTGACCGAGTAAGACATCTATCTGCTCTCCCTTCTGCATCTGGTATGCCCTTAGCTGATTCTCCAGGAGCATCTTCCTCTGCATGGAAGTATGTTGGTACAATATCTTCAAAGCATCCCACATCTCCTTTGTCGTTTCCTTCTCGGCAATTTGTGGTACCACATGATCCTTGGCCCCATCAAAGATGATGCACTTAGCCTTAGCGTTGCCTCCTCGTACCTTTCATTAGCTACCAGGTCAACTGGGATAACTATCATTCCCGAGACAAAGCCCTTGAGGCAATGTTTGTCTAGAATGGACAAGATCTTGGCCTTCCAGACCACAAAGTTGGATGCTCCATCTAGCCTATCCTGATCTCTCAGCCCATTCACGACCATCTAGCTGTTCTTCTTTTGACTCCTCTGAGTCTCTCTACTTCCCTCCTGGAAGTCCTCTGTTCGACTCTCGCTGAGTCTCTCAACTTCCTGTCTGGAAGTTCTCGGTTCAACTCCCTCTGAGTCTCGATTTCCCTTCTGGAAATCCCTCTGCCAACGTCAAGTTGCCCCACTCTGATCGTCTGTGCAACTGCACCACTGATCTAGGTTCCTTGGCTGGAAATCCGCCTCGGCAGCAACTCCCTCCCCCTTGGTCTTGCCCTGTTAGGTACTGTTCTTACCCTACCAGCTTCGCTCCGCAAATTACCCACAACCTCCTATACCCCAACAATTGAAGGATTGAGCCACTTGGCTCTGCGCAATCCCGACACCGACAAATCAGCTCGCTCAGTCAACTACGTCAGCCCTCCTGGCCTCTGCGTGAGCCTGATTCTGCCTCCCTCAGCCTCTGTGCTGGCCTTTCTCTGGCCCAGACTGATGACACAGTTCCTCTGCGTCACTCCTTCCTCTGTCGCCTTCTGCAAGGATCAACTCTATCACTTGGGAGAGCTGAATCTGCTGCAAATTCTCTACTTAGCTAATGCCTTTAGCTTTCCTGTGATCTACAACCACGCTCTGATACCATGTTGAAATTTCTAAGTCTAACCTGTTAGAAGTTCTTCCTGTACTATCTGGTTTATTTCACCTACTTGTTTAATTCCTTAACAAGTTATTTACCATGTAAATATTGAAAATGAACACAAGTACAATATCAACATTTACAAATCATCAACTCAAAGAAAACAAGCACACAAGTGACTTCGTTATTTTTGGACCAATGTCCTCGGAAAAACTCAGTGCGGGAAAACCAGTGTAGCTATTCAGAGGGTTATATTATTATGCAGTCTATCCGAGTACACCTAGGTGCCTAATCGGCTTACTCAACAAAGAAAAATACATGACAGCAATACCTCTATATCCAGAAATAGGTATTCAGAAAACCTGTCCCACGAAACCCTCTCCAGCACAACTGAAGCTCAGTGCTGGCCCTTCTGGCCTCTGCATCAGCCTCGTGCTCACCTACGTCAGCATTGGGACCCTCTGCGTCAGCCCTTTGATGCACTGCGCAACCTTTGGGAGCCTCTGCGTCACTCCCTCTGCCCTCTGCGTGGATGACGCAGTCTCTCTGGGCTCTGTGCTGCCTCTTCTAGGCTCTGCGTAGGCTGAACTAATTGCTGCTCTCACTCCCTCTGCTTCTATGTTGGTCTCCTAGTATTGTCCCTGCCTCTCTGCCTTGTACTCATTGCCCCTCGCTACTGATCACTGATTCAACTTTGCTTAGCAACCCCATTCCAGCAAAATGAATGACTGATCACTCTTTTGTGTTCTCCAACTGACCGTCAAGCCTCCTCTTATACTTTTCTCGTTGGTCCATCAACGACCGAGATTAAATCTCTAATCAATGCCTAAGATTAGATTTGGCTTGATCCATGACTTTTGAAACCTTCTAACCCAGTTTTATATTAATACCCATTAATATTTTATTTTTCCCAAGTTTAGACTTAGGAACTCCATTAAAAATATTAATTATTTTAATATCTCCCAAACAAGGTACAATTTGTCCAAACCATTTCTGGGTCTTGGAGATCTCATGTGGTTTAGCCTCTCCACCAATTTTCATGGCTAGAGCACATTCGATGCTACCCCAAATCAACAATTTCTACAGGTCTTGCAACTTCACCAACATTCAGGGATATTCACATAATTTGTCGAATGAATCCACGATGAGTAAGCTGCCTCTCTTTGAAGGGAACAATGCTATTAACGCTAGAAGTCACATAAAGAAGTTCAATTGCTTTTTTAAAGATTCGCTCATGCTACTGCTTATAATCACGAGGATGTTCAAATGAAATTATTTGTGCTTTTTCTAGAGGATGATGCTCTCGATTGGTTTCAAGACAAAGCCAACAATGCCTTCGACTCTTTGAGATCCCTTCTTGATGCATTTAGAGATAAGTATGGAGATAAGAGGGAAGGAAAGTATTTCGTTGAAGAATTCAACACTATGAAGAAAAGAGAAAACGAGATAGTCGAAGAATTTAACCAAAGATTTAATAAACTATTAAGGAATATGACTCAAGATTACAAGCCTCCAGACAAGACAATTCTGGAATAATATCTTGAGGCTTACCCTGTAGAGATGCATTATGAGATAAGACGTCCCCATCCCAACGCTTTAGCTATTGCCCAAAGCACAACTAAGGAATTGGAAAAGGACAAGAAAGCCTCGGGAAAGTCAGAGATCCATGGTTTTGAAAGAGTCCAAATCAAGTCTAAGGGGAAAGAAGTTAAAGAAGAAGAATCTTAATCAGTTAAGGAATTGACGCGATTAATGAAAGAAATGAATATTGAGCATGCCAAACAAATGAGTGACATGTGGTTCATAATGATTCAAATGCTAAACATACAACATAGAGGTGATAATAACCCATGGCCAAGAAGAAATCCTCCTGCTAAGCAAAGGCCTCCTGATCCTCAAATTAATATGTTCAAAAAAGAGTTTCATTTGCCTTTAAAAGATTGGATGGAAGTTATTGAAAATAGCTATGATGTTGAAACTCTTAACTTAGGCAATATTGAGAATGAAAATGAAGATTGGCTTGAGGAGCCATCTATCCAAGACATAGGAGAATTGACTTCTGATTTTCTTAAAGCTAATCCTAGTTTCAAATTGGGAGAATGGATCAGCTAAATGAAAATATATGTGCCTATCACCTAGATGATCAAAAGACTGATTCAAAATAATGTAATCACGGAGAAGGTCAAAGTTTCCCCAGAAAAAGTTCCTAGAGATGATCACCAAGCTTCCCCTTACTCCGTTCTATGTGATGATTGTGCCAAGGTGAAGGAAGTTTGAGATGAAATGTCCTCCCCCCAGGACCTTTAAGAAGAACCTTTTGTGATGTAGTCCAACATTGGAAATTATGTTGTCCTTTCTGATCCTTTAGATTTGCCAAAGGATGAAATAGAGTCTAAAGATCAAATATGGCACATGAGTTTTGATGGTGCTTTTTTAAAATTAGGTAAAAGGGTTGAAATTGTTTTAACTTCACCTCTGGGGCATGTGTTCAAATTTGCTTTCCGCCTAGAGTTCGAAGCTACTAACAATGTAGCTGAGTATGAAGCATTGTTGCTAGGCTTGGAAATAACTAGGGATCTTAGAATAAAAGCATTAACTGCGAAAGGTGACTCAGATCTTGTCATCAAGCAGGTGAAGGGTATATGCTCGTGCAAAAGTGATAGGCTTAAGAAGTACATAAACGTTGTATGGGATACCATAGAGTTGTTCGATGCATTTGGCTTGCACATTATTCCTAGAGAAGAAAATGGTCAAGCCGATGAGCTTGCTGTAGCCGCTTCCACTTTCCAAATATCTGACAATTTAATAAAGGATGAAGCCAAAATGGATGTCATTTTCAGACCATTAGTTCCGGATAATGTTGAGCATTGGCAAGTATTTGATGATGAAAAGCAAATTGGCTGTTTCCTTAATCATTTAGACAAATTTGAAAATTTCTGATCTTGTCTTAAGGAAGAAAGGTCTAAACTCAGAAGAAAGGATGTGGTAAATCCCACCTTTGGGAACATGGTAGCCATGAAACAACTCTTTGATAGAAACAATGCCACCAAAAATACTGATGAAAAGAAAATGGATCTTGGGGAATTCATTGAGGTACCCGAAAACGGTCAAAATTGGCAAAGGAACTTCCGAAGAAGAAAGGGAAGATTTGTTTGATCTGCTCATTGAATATTAAGATGCGCTGGCCTTTTCCTATGACGAGCTCAAGGGTTACAGAAAGGATATTATTCAACATACAATTCCGTTAAAGGGTTAATAGGCCAAACCTTTTAAGCAAAGCTTAGGCAAAGCAATCCTAAGCTGGCCCCTCTCGTTCAAAACGAGTTGCAGAAAATGCTTGCTGTTGCTATCATCCAACAAAATCGACATTCCTCATGGTGCTCAAACCTGGTCATTGTTAGAAAGAAGAATGGTACTATTAGGCTATTTGTTGATTTCTGAAATCTTAACTTAGATTGTAAAATATATAATTATCTATTGCCCAACATGGAAAATATGCTGCAAAGGATAACAGGATCCAGTATGATGTCATTATTATACGGTTTTTCTGGTTATAACCAAGTTTGGGTTAAGGAAGAAGGTCGTCATAAGACCACCTTCACCACAGCTTGGGGGAACTTTTGAATATCTTAGAATGCCTTTCGGGTTGACAAATGTAGGGGCTATTTTTTCATAGGGCTATGGATTATGCTTTCAAGGGATTAATTGGCAAAATTGTTGAGATCTATCAGGATGACCTCACTGTTTCTCTAAGGATGGTAAAGCTCATATCAACCATCTAAAATAGGTTTTTGACAAAAGTCATGAATTTGGTATATCATTAAACCCAACCAAGTTTGTTTTTAGAGTAATTGATGGGAAATCATTAGGTCATATCATCTCCAAGGATGGCATCAAGATTGATCTTGAAAGGGTTGAGGCTATTCAACAAATTCCATTACCTCATAATCTTAAATCCCTGCGGTCCTTCCTGGGTAAAACAAATTTCCTCAGGAGCTGAAATTGCTAAACCCATACAATGCCTTCTAAAGAAAGATTCAAAGTTTATTTGGAAAGAGGAAGGTAAGATGGGACTTCAAAATATCAAGGATGCTATAGCCAAAGCTCCTGTTTTGGTTAGCTCGGATTATTCAAAGGACTTTATGATTTTTTCATTTTCTTCCGAAGACACTATAGCAAGTGTTCTATTGCAGAAGAACAAAGATGTTCATGAGTAGCCAATTGCCTTCATGAGAAAATCATTGCAGAATTCAGAATTAAAGTACAACCTTATGGAAAAACAGGCTTATGCATTGGTCAAATCCCATAAGCATTTCAGAACATATGTGGGTCATTCGAAGATTACTGCATTTCTTCCGCACTCAACTATTAGAGATATATTATCTCAAACTAATTGCTTAGGGACTTGTGCCAGATGGGTAACCATAATTCAAGAATATGATCTTGAGATTAGACCAACCAAGCTTGTCAAAGGTCAAGGATTAGCTTAGATGTTAACAAAAAGTAATGAGAAAGCTTTAGAGATGGTTTGCCAAAATGAGGTAGCTGAACCTTCTATCTCCCCCAAGTTTCAGAAATTAGAAAGGATAAAAGTGGTATAAAGACATTATTTATTATTTGATAAATCTGATGTGTCTTGATCACTTGGTAGCCCATAAGAGGAGGGCTCTCAGATTAAAGGCATCCAAATATTGTGTCTTAAAGGATGGCCTTGGATGGAGAAATCCAGATGGGATAATACTCACATGCATTGATGAGGATGAAGCTAAGAAGCTTATCATTGAGTTTCATGCAGGGTTTTGCGGAGGGCACTTTGCAACGAAAACCACGACCCACAATATTTTGTGTGCGGGATATTATTGGCCACCATTTTTTCAGATGTGCACAAATTTGTCAGAAAATGTCAAGAATGCCAACTTTTCATAGGAAGCAAAAATTAGCAGCCTTGCCTCTCCAGCTGGACGTAGCAGAAGCTCCTTTCGAGCAATGGGGTTTGGATTTCATTGGTAAATTTAAATAAAATTCTAGCAATGGTTATTCGTGGATTCTGACTGCAACGGATTACTTTGCAAAGTGGGTTGAGGCCATTCCGATAAAGCATGCTGCTGAGAAGGTTGTCATGGACTTTATCGAAAATCACATCATTACTCGATTCGCTGTTCCAGCGAAGATCACAACTGACAACGCCAAAGCCTTCAACTCTTCTGAATTTTCTTCTTTCTACTCCAGGTATGGTATTTTTCTATCTCATTCTTCAAATTATTATCCCTACGGGAATGGTTTGGCTGAATCAAGCAATAAAAATCTAATCATTATCATTAAGAAGATTGTGGGGGATAATAAACGATCTTGGGATAGTAAAATCAAATATGCATTATGGGAAGACATGATCACGAAGAAGAGGGCTCTCGGGAAAAGTCATTTTGAGCATGTTTATAGTTTGGAAGTAACCTTGCCTGTTCATCTCAAGCTTCCTGCTTATCAGCTCCTTCAGCGCTTTACAGAGGACAAAGATGCAGTGCAGAAAATAATAGATCAGATAATGGAACTTGATGAGGCTTGCAGAGAATCTTTTGATAACATATGTCAGAGTCAGACTAGAACTAAAGAGGGATTTGATAAGGCTACACGAAACAAGTCTCTATAGATTGGTGATATGGTATTATTATGGGATCGCATGAACAAGAAGCGCAACAACCATGGAAAGTTCGACAGTCTATGACTTGGACTTTACATCATCAGAGAAATCTCATTGACTACACTAACCTACTGTGGTGGTAGCTAAAGGGGCAGATTCCCCAATCCCGTCTTGGCGGAACGTGAGTCTAGCTCTTGCTAAAATCATAGGATCTTAGTATATCGGCTTGCAGGTAGTTGGATGTACTCCTGGTGTTATAGAGGCAACTACGAGGGTTGATCCTGGGTCTCCCATAGATTAGGACTGGCAGTTACCGATTCACCATGTGGTTAAAAAAAAAAAATTAAAGATTTGGGATGTAATTCAAGGTGTTCCATGTTCGTTGATTTATGGTATGTACTGACTAAGAGCTTTCCTATGTTGTGCTAGTAATGATAAGATCTGTTTTTCATTAGATGGCGATAGTCATTCTATTGATAGCTTTGGGCTAATCTTAGATTATTTCATTTGCCATATGATTAACAAATTTTCTTGAGATAAATACATTGTTTGCAGATACTTCAATTCTTGGTCCCCAAGTTCACAAACTATGGGCAGGAACCAACTTTGCTTGAATCTCGAATATTTCTGTGGTGGATTTAATCTTCGCTAAGACTATATTGTGAATTGAGTTTCTAAAATATATTTTAGCCATTTATCAAAGAAAATATCCATAAAAAAATTATTTCTCAATTTTTTTTTTTTCAAAATCCTTGTATATTTGTGTACTTGTAAATTATTTTTGCTAATTGAGGTTTTGGGGTTTTGAAATTTTGCATATATTTGGGGTTTTTGTGTGTTTTATTTCCATTTTTGCAGGTGAAGTCAAGAGAAGAGGCTGAAGTAGAGCTAGATCTAGGCCCTTGAGGGTAAGATCTAGTCTCTAAAGATTTTGCAGGGCCAACCATAAAAAAATTTGCAGCAAAATTCAGTTCTGGAAGAGAATTTTTACTTTTATTTTTATTTATTTATTTATTTAAATTAATTATAATTAATTAATTAATTTTATTTTATTTTTTATTTTTAATTTTAATTTTTTATTAATTTTTAATTTTTTTGTTTTGAAGCAAGGGTTTCATTTTTTTAGGCCTCTCGGGCCTAGATCAATTCCTCCTAGGGCCATCGTCTTCCTTCTCTTGGCCTGCATCAACCCTTTTGCCCTTTGTGTCATCGTTTCTGCCCTTTTTAAGGCAGATCGTACCCTCAAGGGGCCTCGACCTCCCTTTCTAGGCCCAACGTTAGGGTCTTTAGGCCTGAGAAGGCCTAGTTGTGGCCTTAGGAGGCCTCGATTACCCTCCTTTGCCCCGACCCACTGCCTCAAAGGCTAGCTGTAGCCTTGAGGCTTCTTTTTGGCCCTCTAGCCTTAGGGCTTTTTCTCTCCTGCATGACGCGTCAACCTGTCTTGGCCTCCTCCACCTTCCTCTGCCCTCTCTTTGGCCTCCTAGTCCCCTTAGCCCTCAATGCTAGCCCTACTGGGCCTAACGTTGGCCCTCCTTAGCCCTAGTTTTCACTAAATCTATCTCTAAATTTTCTGAGCTGAATACTGGGTGGTTTTGCAAGTTTTTGGCTTCAACTTTTTTTTTTTGTTCTTTCTTATTAGTTGGCAAGGTCATCCTAAAGTTTCAATAAATTTGGACCAAGGGATCTTCAAGGCGTTGGCCCTAGGGTTTGCTCTCTAAACCCTAGTTTTCTCACTGTTTTTTTTTTTTTTTTTTTTTTTTTTGAGTAAAGACTATGCTATTAATATTAAAAAGAGAAAAAATATGTACAAAGAGGATTGAACCTCTGAGGGAGCCGTAGCCATCCCTCTGTCAAGATACCTTTACAAAAATTGCTTTTCCTTCTGTTTACAAAAGCAGTGATCATTGCCTAAAAAACCTGAACAGACCTATATAGACCCAAAACTAAACAGAACAAAACTGATTACTGTACTTTAGCAAGATTACAAGAAAGGAGATCCAAAGCAAAATCCCTGCATATGATCGGCTACAAGCTGGAAATGTTCGGTACCGAGCACCTTGAGACTTAACCACGAAATCTGGAAATCCAAAACTGAATTACTATCCTTAAGCTGCAAGCAAATGGACTGAAACCTACTTGGGCTCACCAGTATCATTTTCGTTGACCTTATCCGGGGCGCGCTCCCAGGTAACCATCACCCCGTTTTCGACTTCCATCAAATTGCCATCCGGAGGAGGCCTAAGGTGTAGGATGCTTTCATAATCTTTCACTGGCTCGCAGTCAATGATATTCTCCTGAGGAGAGTCCCGCTGAGTGCTGTCCTCTTCCTAACAATCCTCTTCCTGCTCCACCGAGGACACCTTGAGAACATCTTCCGCCAATCTGCTCTGAGACGTATTGGCATTCTGAGAAGGCGATTGATCCTTTGAGACTGCATCTGAGTTGGCGAGCTCATCTTCTTCCTCTGAGAAGATGACAGTGACTAAGGCAGAGATGAGCGGTCTGTTGAGCCTGCTTTTGAATTTGAACCTGGCGGAATGCAACGAACTGTTTAGGGAGGGACCAAACTCATCTGAGTTCGGGGAAGAAGGCGAGGCCATAGCTAACGGGGATATGCGACGAGGTGCAGGGCTGCCCCGCCCCCCCGACTCTCCCCGGAATCCCGAATTGCTCCCGCGCCTGGGAATGCCCCGTCGACGGGGTGCCATGTTCAAACGAGACAACGTAATGAACAAGCTCAAAGACTGAGGGTACGAGAAAAGCGACTGATAGCTTGAATGAACCCAGAAGGAAGACCAGACTGAAGAGTGCGAGACCTAGACTCTTAGCACACCAGAGAAAGACCCGGCCAACCGACAATGCCCAGCCACAACCGAGTGAACCCAATTCCCAACCCAGACTCCTACAACAGGGACAGAGACCAAATTTCTTACAGAGTATATGCGAAAGACTGACCTGAGACACCAGACACAAAAGGCGAAATCTGAATTAGAGCGCTCAGCATCTGCGCAGAGCAGCAGAATGGAATTCCTTATGGTAATCAATTGGGGACCGTTCTGAGTCCAAGGCGGCTTCCCCTGAGAGCAGGGCCACCAGAGGCGACCACTGCGGCATACCTTAAGAGAACCAGAGCAAATGAAGACGGCTTCCCCTGAGAGCAGACACACTGTGGAATAACTGAAAAGAACCAGAGTGAATGAAACCAGAAGCTGGCGCGCCATCCTGTTAACCTCCGTCTGCGTACCTTGGGCTCGTGCCTGCATTAAAGAGTAATGAATTCCTTCCTCAGCCTGCCTAACCTCGCTTGTATGCTTGCCAGCTGCCGGCTGCGCATGCATTAGCAATAACACCTATTAATCACCTATTAAAGACACCCGCATCCGGGTAGTTTTCTCACCGTTTTACTTCTGCTGTAATTTTTATTTTATAATAGTGATATAAGTGCTCTAAAACACATCTAATTGGTCAAAAACACTCTTAAATTGCAAAATTTGAATTTTCCTAAAATTTGGCCATTTGGACATCAATGATCTAGCTTAGATCTAAAATTTCACTTGTTGGAATTTTCTGCATAAATTATAGAATCAGATCTGAATTTTTCTGAGTAATTCACCTAAAAAGGCTCAAAAACCAAACATTTTAGTTTTGGCAATTTTTTCCTAGTTTTGGGCTTGAAGTGGCACTTGTTGTAGCATCATTAACTCACTGATCTGTTGATTTTTTTACTACTGTAATAAGTTACTTCTGATCTGATATGTCACTGAATACTGCACCCTAAAGTGGGCTACATTCATAAATTTACATTAGCTAATCATTGGAATTCTTTTTGTTTCATATGCTTGGTAAATTTCATGGTATAAAGTTATTTTCTTACTGCTGTCATAAGACTAATAAGTGCTGAAATTTCTGAAGTGTTACTGCTGATTTGGGATATTTAAGATCTAACATTCGCTTGTCTTGTTTTAAGTTACAAGAATCTCTGAATTCTACACTTAAAACACTCATACACTTGAGCTCTAAATCATTGATCTTGTTGATGGTATAAGCTACTTTGGCATTTGAAATCTAATTGGCATTGTGATAAGAACATCTTGAATAAATTTTATTGGCATTGTGTAATCATTGGCAAATTGGATAATCTATTCTAAGTATCTTGTGGATTGATTCATTGACACTTGTTCCTGAAGCACTTGTCTTGTTTTAAGATTGTCTTCTAATTATTGTTAAGTACTATTGTCATAAATATGATCATAACTTCAATACTTAAACACTTAAACACTTAAACAATCTTAAATCAAGTAACTTCACTCATAATCGTTGCATAAACATTATAGTCTTAGCTTTGCACTGAATACTTTACTTCTAAGCGTAAGCTTGGTTGATAGATTCCTAGGACAACCCTCTCTCATCTAGCTTGAAGGATTCAACCTTTCTTAGTGGTTAACACAGTGACCTTGCAGTTGTCAAAGCCACAATCTCTGTAGCACTAGAGTTACTGGGTAGTTGGCACACAGGGGTGGTATCGTTAATCAGGCCATTGCCTGCTTCCCGTTGGCTTCCATCTCATAACCTACACTGAAGATTGTTTCTCAAAACAGTTAAGGGAAAGGTTCAACTTCAATTAGGCATTTAATCTAAAATTAACCAAGATCCTTGCATCATACCTAGTTCTTAGGAGTTGAATCTTCATATAGGTTAGTTCATCATATAAACAACAGTTTTCCTCCGGTAAGTAAGAGGTTTTGACTCCATCAGGCACTGGTCTTAATATTAAATCTAATCAAATCTTTAATCTTGCTAAATTCTACCAAGTAGCTAGGCCACTCAACTGTGTCTCTCGAACGAGTTGGTTCCCAACTTGTTTTTCTCCACCTCATTTCCATAGGGACTATCCGTCATAGCCTACTGTTGGGAGACAACTAGAACAGACTGGGCGAGGATCATAGTGATAGCCCCTCCCTGAGAAGTTGTCGCAGTGCTTGTACAATCCAAGCGACATCAGGTCCTTCACTTCAAATCCTTGTGGCTGCTCAACTTAAACTTCTTGTTGTAACCTGCCATGAAGGAATGTTGTTTTACATTCATCTAGTGAAGAGTCCATCCTTGATTAGAAGCAAGGGCAACGATTGATCTAATGGTTGTGTAGTGAGCAACGAGAGAAAATATATCATCATAATCTTCTCCCTCTTTCTGGGAGAACCCTCGGCCCATGAACCTTACCTTGCATTTCTGATGCTTCCATCAACTCCATGCTTGATTTTATGTAGCCATTTTGAAGTCACCATTGATTTCCCTTTCGGTCTCAGAACGACATCCCATACATCATTCTTCATAGTAGATTCATACTCCTCGGCCATGGCATCCTTTTAGACTTGTTCCTTCACAGCTTCTTCAAAGGTAGGTGGCATAGCTTGAATGATTGTACTCATGGCAACAAGGTATCCCTAATACCTGCATGGCTTCTTACTCTTTCTAAAAGTCCCTACGGCAGGATTGTGTCTCTCAACATCTTGTAATGTAGCTCGAAGGCACAATGGTCTTTGCCTGGTAGGAGAATCACTTGGAGGAGGGTCTAAAGGATACATGGGCTCCATAGGATCATCAACAATCCCTCTGATTCAGGCATAGAAGGACCTTCTAGAATATTGATATCATCATCTTTCTTCTCAAGAGGAGGAGGCAGAAGGAGGTCCCTTGCTTTTCCAAAGGCAACATCTTCATCGAATGTTACGTCCCTACTAAAATCAATCTTCCTTTGACTAGGTATATATATTCTAAATGCTTTAGAATTTTCATAGTACCCAACAAATGTACCTTTTCTTCTAGTTGCTTCCAACTTGTTCGTCTTGTTCTTTGGCACATGGAAATATACGAGGCAACCAAATATCCTGAGATGACCAATTTCGGGCTTCACACCTGTGAATACTTCTTTGGGAGTTTTGTTGTCCAATGCTTGATGAGGAACCTTGTTTTAAACATATACTGTTGTATTTGTTGCTTCTCCCCAAAGGAATTTTGACAACTTTTGATCGTGGAGTATAACACAAGCAACTTCCGTAATAGACCCGTTCTTTCTCTCAACCACTCCATTTGGTTCGGGATTATAGGGGACAATAGTCTCTTTCTTGATACCTTCCTTCTTGCAACAGTCTATGAATTCATTCAAAATGTACTCTCCGCTGTTGTCAGACTTGAAGACCTTAATTTCCTTCCTTGTTTGATTTTTGATCGAAGCCTTGAAGTCCTTGAACATATCAAAGGCCTCATCCTTATGCTTCAAATAGTATATCGATGTCTTCCTAGATAAGTCATCAATAAAAATCATGTAGTTGAGATAGCCACCAAGAGAATGCACAGACATCGGTCCACATAGGTCAGAATGAACGAGTTGGAGGATGTCATTAGTCTTATTCTTGCTAGAGGGGAATGGTCCCCTTGTCTTCTTCCCACTGGCACACCCTGGACATAAACCATGTCTAGCTTGAGCACTAGGAATCCCAAAGACTAACTTTTTCAATTTTGGAAGAGCTTCGTAGTGCAGATGAGCCAATCTTTGGTGCCATAGCTCACTTTGATGGTTAGTGTCATTGACCATGGCCATCAAAGGTCTTCCATTGACTCTATAGAGTGCTTTCACTCTAGATCCCAATGTAAAAACATCCTTCATTCAAGATTTCTTTGGCCAGGTGTTGACGGTGCTGGACCCACCAACATGTAAGGGGATCTCCCTGGTAAGAAGTCCCAATTAGACCTCAGACCGTTTGGTGTAGGAGTCTTAGCAGTGGGTCGTATGGTAATGCCTTGACCGCGATTTCGCACATAGGCAAGTAAAGATGTCTCTGTTGCTAGCAAGGGTGTGACAGCTGCAGTAAGCCAAGGAAGGTGCATGAGAGGTTCTAACACATGGGTGTTGAGATGAGTGCACCCCTTGGAAACCTGTGATAGCATGGAGTTAAGAAGGGAACACACGAGCAAAGATGCATCACAACATGGAAGGGAAGTTAGCTAGCAATCCAAAGTGATAGTTAAACCAACAACACATTTAAAAAAGATTCATACATACATACACAAAAATAACTATACATGCATGCATAAGAAAACAGATACATATATCATTTAGAGTAAACAAATAGCTGAAATACAATACAACATATGCATGAAGCGTGCTGGCTCTTGTTATATTAAGAAGTGTAAGTTCCAGTCATACAATACATCCATGTCTAACCACTAGTTCCGACAACAGAACGTTACAGCCACAACCACATGCTCCTCCAAAGAGATATACTAGCTATGCGCAGTGGAGAAGCCAAGGCTCATTACAGTACTGTCCAAGCTCTCTCTAAGATAGTCCTATCGGAAACTTGGCTAACCAAAAGCCCTTACAATGAGTTATGAGGTTCTATTTATAGCAAAAGGTGGGGTGACCCTTGACATTCCCCTTTGTGACAGTTCATCTACCTTCATGACTCTTCATCTACTCTATGACTGTTACATCCAACTATCAACACTTGAACTTCCACTTGACAAGACGTTACATTACAATGCACATGTGCCCATGTGAGACAAAATGGCTTGAGCAAGCCATGCAAGACATCACTGACACTATCCGTTGTGATGAGATCAACTCTTTGACATGCTTGTGATGGTGAAGTTGGTGAGCTGATGCCAAGCTTGGTTGTCTGTGATGGTGTGCATGCGCTCCGTGGTGACATCTTGCTGAAGCGAACTCTTGCCTCCGTTGCATCCCGGTGCATTGGTGTGGCTCCTCCATCCAACTTGTCTGCTAACATGTGCATGGTCTTCTTGGGTGTGGCCGAACTGACAACACACTGATGCATAGTGTCCGTGCTGATCTTCTAGTGTGTGCTGGTGGTCATGCGCATCAACTGTCAACTGCATGTTCAGCTCCAGTCGGACTTGCTTCTTGTCTTTGCCTTGGTGAGTGTGCCAAATGGGTTTAGATCGCATGCGTGCGCACAATGACATGCATGCTGCTGAATTCCCTTGCATGCAATCAACAACATTGCTCACCATGTCTGCTCCGTGCCAGCTGTTGGGATGGATCTATAACTTGTATAGACGCAGTTTCATCTGTGAATGCATGCTGCGCCCGCTGTTGTACCTTTTCCTGCTGCAACTCATTCTCTCATCTATGCAGCTTTTGTTCTTCCTTGAGTTGTTGCTTCAACACATGCAACTCCTTCTCTGTTTTGTTCTCTGTCTTCACGCGATCTTCATGTCACGTCGTCACCTCATAGCCTGAGTCTCCAAAGTTGCTTTCATCACAAGTGGATCTACATGAGCTTGCAACTTTGTTCTGCCTCTGTGTTGTCAACAACCTTCCTCTTGCGTTCATTGCTTCTGGTGTGCTGCCTTCAACTACTGTTCTTGGTGCTGCTGCTGCCATCACATCTTGATGTCCTTGTCTACGAACAACTTGATGTCTTTGTGGGTAGGCTAGTTCATAGACACTTGATCGACTGCATCCCCAAGTGTGCTTTGAATGATGTCTTCGACTCTGCTCTCCTGGAAACCATTGTACTTGAACTGCTGAGAGGCTAATGAACACCTGCGATACCTGGAGACATGGCAACACTCAATGCAAGCAATATGTTAGTCGAAAACCACATTGAACTTGAGAACTGACTTGCAACATACCTATGTGACTAATCATGAAGGTTGCGCAACTTCCGCCGGGAGGTCGAGAGATTGACTGCCAAAATTGCGCAAGGCATAGGGTGGGCTGTTGGGAGGCTGACTAACTGCTGGAACTCCGCAAGGCACAGTCTGGGCTGTTGGGAGGCTGATTGACTGCTGGAACTGCGCAATGCACAGTCCAGCCTGGCCTGCTAAGGACTGAAACTGCAGAATGCGCAATTTCAGTCAATAGTGACATGCAACCAGCAAATTCCATTGCGCAGTTTCTTGGGCCAACAAGGTACTTCCTCCAAGAATTGCGTAATGCAAGCCTGGAGGCTAGTGCCTGGCTAGACTTGCACAATTTTGGGAGGGAAGGCAGAGTCTTCGCTTCCGGAAATGTGCAGTGCTAGCCGGGCAAGGCACGGTCTGGGCCAAGGCAGCGTAGTCTGGCCGATGGGTGACTGAAAACATGAGAAGTGTGAATGCATGATGAGATAAGTGCAAGCAAGAGTGAATGATCATTCATGCAAACAACAAGTGCAAGAGGAAACGGGAAGGCATGCATGTGTGTGAAGCGAGTTGCCGCAACGACGACCATTTGTGCAAATACAATTTCATGCATGCGACAACAGTGAGATGTTAACAAAAATTGAAACGGTGCTAGTACAAGCTAGTATGCATGCAAACGATAAGAAGCGCTCACTGAAATCAAGCAGACAACATTCATACGAAGCGAAACACAAAAAGCGCCAGAAACGCAACGCAAGTCATGAGCAGTGGGCTTACCCCAAGGCAGTTGAGCTGAATGTGCTGACGACTCCTAGATGCAATGTGGGATGCCAGAGTTGCAAGGTTGATGTGAGAAATGAGCTCTGCAACATCCAGTTGATGAGTTTTGATAAGATCGAGGTTGTGACGTGCATGCCACAAATCTAGGAAAAGCGACACTTGGCAGGAGGTTTCTGAGATGATCCTTGCATGTAACCTTCTGCTGCTAAAAATAGTTCCCTGAATCAAGGGGTGCCTTTGCATGTTGCCTTGGGAGGAGCAGCCCATGCATGCAAATCAGTTTTGCTTGGTCCTAGAGGGAACCGATCAACTCAACTGCACATGCAATAGTTTGCTTAGCTAGGAGGAAAAAATGCGCATTTCTGGGAGGGAGATGGGCTGGCTGCCGAGAGGGATTATGCATTTTCTGGGTAGAGCAACTGACTGCTACCCAAAATTGTGCAATTTCTGGGCTGAGCAGCCCTGCTAGGAGGAATTGCGCAATTTTCTCAGTGAATAGTGACAGGCAGAATTGCGCAATTCTGGAGCCTAGCAGCGTGCCAGATAGAATTGCACAATTTCTTGAGGGAGCTGCTCAGCCTGCAGTTGGACCAAGTCCGGTGCAACAACCTGTGTGGGGGATGCAACAAGCTTTGATGGACAGGCTATCATTCTGGAAGAAAATCACTGAAACTTGTGTACTTGAAAAGACAAGACATGCTGCAGTGAAAGGTTGGTAGGGAGGCTCCAAAATGAAGCTAAAGCAAAATTTTGGAGGGTTGTTGTAGCCGCTACAACACCAGGTGAGAACTTTTTCTTTTATGAAGGCTACACTCATCCCTTTGTCTTCCGAAGCAGAAATTGATACTAGGCTCTTCTTTAGTTTCAGAACCTACATCACTTCATGAAGAATAATGGATTCCCTGGATTTCAAATTAAATTTAACAGATCCAAAACCCTTTATAGGATATTTAGTATTGTCTCCAAGAATGATCTTCAAACTTGTCTCCCTCTCAACCAAATTTGAGAGGACCTCCTTATACTCGGAGAAGTGTCTAGAAGCCCCACTATCTACTAGCCAACTATCATATGAATCCGGAGGAGAAGAGCTAGAGGGTAGAAATAAGAATACACTCAGATAATAGATTGATTAGTAGTTGCATTACTTTCATACTTGGAATTTCTTGACTTCTTTTGAGGACAATGGCCTTCTTCTCGATCATCCAGAGTATCTCTTCTTTTTCTATCATATCTTTCTCTTCAATCATCTCTTCTTCTATTATTGAACTTGCTATTATTGAAGCCAAAATTGTTGTTCTTTCTTGACCTTGGAGCATCCCTTCTTTCTTGGCAATCTTGAGCATAGTGACCAAACCTATGACAATTGTAACACTCAATCTTTGACATGTCCTTGTCTCTTCTTGGTTTCCTTCTACGGGAGTCCTGGGGTGTTGGAGCAAACTTCCTTGAGTTAGATGATCCTCCTCTTCCTTTCCTCTTCTTGTCTTGAACAATAAAGGCAGTTGGATCTCCTTCTTCATTCTTTTGAATTCTTCCACGGGCAACCATCCTGGCTTCTTCTTGAGTGCATTGTCCAACGAGATCATCCATTGTTGGAAGCTTGTTATTGTTTCTTATGGTGGTAATGAAGGTTTCCCACATAGGAGGAAGACCTTGAAGAGTGATCATCACCAACTCTCTATCAGATACAGGCTCGCTAGTAGTTTCAATTGGTCTCTTAATTGAGACACCCTCATGATGTAAGATTCTACACATTCCCCCTTGTTCATCTTCATTTCTTTTAGCTTGTTCTTCAAGGAGAGGATGTGGTTCAAGTTGTTGACTAGAGACATCCCAATGTGCTTATCAAAGATGTCCTTGGACTTCTTCAAGTTACCAACATAAACAAGTAAATGATCCTGCAAACTATAAATAATAATTTTCTTTGCTTTGATCTCACATTTCTTGTACTTGGATTTAGTGGTAGCAAGAGCTTTATTGGGAGGCTCATAGACCTTTCCTTGCACATATTCCAAAACATCGTTATCATCCAATATAACTTCTAACTTGATCTTCCATGCAACAAAGTTTGATGAGTCACCCAACTTCTCATTATCCTTAAAGAAAGAGGTAGTCATTTTGTCCTAATCAAACTTTCTTGTCTCTTTCGGCTTTGCTCTTCATCTTAGCTCTGATACCATGTTAATTTTGCACTACCTTATGCTGATACAATTACTTTAGCCCAATCCTTAACGTCAATTTGCAATCAAATTAATCTTCCAGTAAACAATAACAATTGTAGATAGAACAGTAAATGACAATTTGCAATAAGAGATAACAAGAGACACCAAGATTTGGTCAAAGACCAGGGAAAAACCCCACAAGGGGGTAAATGCTTTCAAAATCTTCTTCTTATTAGATTGTCAGAAAATGTTCAGGAGAGTACAATATGTTGGACATTGGGTAAACCAACGCTCCCCGTGTGTTTCACGACATGGACTAGCCGCCTCTTGTGGATCCTTATCTCTGGCGATGTGATCTTTGACTAACATCTGCAGGTTTTGGTCTAATGGAAATTGTGATTCCCAACAAGTGGTATCAGAGCATAGGTCACGAGTTCAATACACACTTGGCTTGCGTTGGGAGGGAGATTGTTGGACATTGGATAAACCAACGTTCCCCGTGTGTTTCGCAACATGAACTAACCGCCTCTTGTGGATCCTCATCTCTGGTGATGCGATTGTTGACTAACACCTACGGGTTTTAGTCTAACGGCAATCGTGATTTCCCAACACAATAATCCAATTTCAACAATGACTTAAAGTCAACCTTTGACTAGAAAATTGACAAACCAATATTTAATCAATGATGAGCCTCAAAAGTCAACTCTGTTCAACTGTCAGTCTGCAATTTTTGTCCAAGTCAACAACAGTCAAAGTGTGCCCTAACCAGTCAACGTCAATGGTCAAATCAGCTTTCCAAGAGCTCAATCAGCAGTCCACAAATTCAGCCTCAAATGCTGGTCAAAGTCAGCCCAAAACAGTCAAAGAAAACCTAGTCAAACTCGGTCAAAGGAGAGAGATACCCTGTGGTCAAAGTCTGCAATTATGCCAGCGGTCAACTCAATTCAAACAGCCCAGAAATTCTCGGTTTGTGTGCCAGTCAACTTGGTCTTCAAAGACAGGTCCAAAACTAGTCAACGCTGGTCAAAATTATCTTGGTCAAAGCAAATCAGATCAGCCAAAACAGAAAGTCAAACTTTGGTCAAGAGAGAGACACTTCTACTTCGCACGTGTGAGAGGAACCCTGCAATTTTCAGATTGTACAAACCAATGGGAGGAGAGAGAGATGCTCGAGTGATGTGTCCAAATGAGGTTGATGTGACATGTATTTATAGGGATTGGAGGAGGGCTAATTAGCCTCTTAGGCTGAACTTAACTAACTTTTGTGCCATTGTGGGCTTCTTCATCAAACATACACATTTCCTTAATCAAATTGAGTGCTTCCAGGGGCAATTTTGGGTCTCTCTGAAAGCGGAATACTGTTCAATGGAGGGAATTTCTCCCTGAGCTGCCAAATTAACAGTGTGAGTCTTTTCCTTGCTGGGGTTTGGCATAGAAAGTTTCACTTTGGGGTTCCTAGTGGATTGTAAACGGCTTGGATAGGCTTTCATAAATGAGTCAGAAAGTTGAAGACACCAATCTATATTATTTGGAAAATTGGCTTTGCAGTACAATTTACATATTTCATCTCTACCATTGTTCAATTGTGTTTTTTTTCACCTTTTCATTATCATCAGCTAATTGTGTTGATAACTTGATATTTAACAAATAGCATATTTATCAATGTTTTCACAGTTTTGTCACCAATTGCAGGGATGCACTGCAAGGTACATGCTCACGAGAAGCTGAGGAGCTGGATGAATCCCTCTTGGCATTTACTGTTACAGTCCCTTGTCTGGAAAATGTTACCCTTGTCATTACAAGAGGGTTCTCCCCAATAGGAATCAACCAATACAGAAGGGGTCTTTTCAAAGAGATTGAAACAAGTTGCTGTTTCAACGAGGGATTAGTTTTGGAAAAACTTTTGTTGGATTCTCAGAGAGTGCATGAATTGTTCAATTTGCCTTTTGATTGCTCTCAATATGTTAGAAGAGGTTTCTTCATTGTCAGATAAAAAACAAAATTTCAATGTACCTTTCCTGGTTTTATTCTTAATCTTCAATTTTATGAATGAGTCATATAAATGCATTTCATCAGTCACTTGGATAATGGAATACAGACTCGAGGATTGCTATTTGTGTGTGCACTGTTGTAGTCTGTTTCAGAGATAGAGAGAGAGGGAAAGGACGCATGTTTGCCTTTTGGTTTCATTTCCACTTGCCTATAGTTTATGCCACATGGTGTTGCCTTTCTGCCCCATGACTTTGTCTTGGTAACGGGAGTGACACAACCATTTCTTTTTTAGAGAATGTTGCTTATTTCATATTTTAAGGTCCCAACTATACAGCAGTGCTGTCACTGCATGTCAATTTGTCCTATCATGGAAATGACCTATGATGCCATTTTGCTGTGTTTTGAGCTAGAGACTTCATAAACCCAGCATTTGAACTCTTGGTTGTGATTCATCTGTTGTTTTCCGCAATAGAGGGGCCATTGTTGCCATATCCATGCCCTGTTGTAGATATTTGCAACGTTGATCTGTGGCTGTCTTCCTCCTGAATTTGGATTGTATTTAAATGGCAGGAGACTCTGATTGTGCCTGGACAAGAGCATATTATATTGTGTTGAGTCTGTTGAAGATTTCCATGGAAGGTGCATGTTTTGGTTTCACCAATGGAAGCTTTTCTGCATTTAATTTGAGTAACAATTTGTAGTGCTTTCAAAGCCAATATCAAGGTTATTTGTTCAACAAGAATGTTTCTATTTTCACAGATTTAGTTTTAAAATTCCAAGGTCGGCATGTGCATGGCTAAAGGCCATGATGATTCTTTCAAAAATGTTTGATGTTCTTCTAATATGCTTATATCGCTAATTTATGTGTTTTAGTGCAGGAGAGGTGTCAAGTGTGGCAATTTGCAGTAGGTATTTATTTTTGTAGGGATGTGCCATACCCTGTCATAGGGAGCTTATCTTCTTGTGTTATGGAGTTTTTTTTTTTTTTTTTTTTTTTGGTGGAATGTGCCTGACAGTTCCTTTGCTTTTTGATACTGTATTTACTTGTAGAGTCTTATGAGAACAAAGAAGCCAAAGAACTAAAACGATATGGCGTCTTCTAGATATATGTATCGATATCACGATAATAAGCTAAGTTACCAGAAACGGCTAGGGGTTTTCCCTGAAACGTTGTTCCCCATTTCCGAAACAGAAACGGGTACGGTTCTCGTACGATCCGCATGGAAACGCCGGAAAAACGTTTTTAACCGTACCAACAATGTGGAAACGACGGAAGCTGTTCTGGAAACGGTTTTTAGGATGCAAAAGTTTTTGGAGCTGGGTCCACCCTGAAAGAGGCCAACTGCCGGGAACAGAGATCTGCTATGCCTTGGGCGTATCTCGCTCAGTGTAACACAAACTAAATGACCATCATCTGCCTTCGAAGTTAAACAAGTCAATGAAATCCCATCATACAAAGAACTTGAGAATGTAAGGCTCGAAATCACTATGAGGATTACATAGAAGTTAAACAAGTCAATGAAATCCCATTATACAAAGAACTTGAGAATGTAAGGCTCGAAACCACTGTGAGCATTATATTTTTTATGAACATAATCTGAAACACTCAAAACGTATTGTCGATGTTTGTTAGTGTTATAGTTTATTCGGATTTTCAGAAGAAATAAAAATCATATTATTCAGGATATGCCCATTTAATCAAGAAATGTGCCAAATTACACATAACATCCATTCTGTGCACATTCACCATTCCATTTATGTGAGTTACACTTTAAATTTTATGAGCCCATACGCTAATTCTAGATTAAGTGTGATTTGATAAAACCCGCGTGAATATATTCAAATGGATTTTTTGAAAGGGAATATAGAATTTTATAGAGACAAACAGAGTATAATCAAAGCTTAATTTGAAATGCAATGTATTGTTGCACGTGAAGTTCGTTCCACATTTCCAACATTCTTTCAGAAAGAAAAGCAGCCTAGTGATATGCAGTAGCAAAAATGTGAATTTGTCTGCATGAAATGGGGTTTATTTTTGTGAGACTTAAGTTTTAACAAACCCTAAAAATTTGCCTATGACACGAGTGAATTTGAGAATCCATGAGTAAATAAAATTTAAAATTTAAGAAAGATTCACTCGCCAACACTTATTTTTTGTGAATGATATCATAGATGATTATGCATCTTTAGATATAGAATCTAGATTTTTTTGTGAATGATATCATAGATGATTATGCATCTTTAGATGTAGAATCTAGATTCTAAAATATGAATGGTAATATGAAACTAATATATGTGTGTGTGTCGGTTCTTTGCTGGATCATATTTGGATTTTTTGAAAATTTGCCGGATCCATATTCATTCCCGTATCCGTTTCAGTGCAACTTAGCTAATAAGAAATTGATATCAGTGTTCCATAAATTTGGCTTCTCCTTTCATGCTGGTTTTGGCATGTATTGCCTACTCTTTGTTGAATAAGAGAGTTGTTATTTCCCTATGCAGCATGGAGATACCTTCCCTAACCCTCAAGTACACCTAAATGAGGGTGGGAATCCCCGAGGGATGTCCAGGAGATCCTGGGATGTCTTTCTTGGACACCTTGTAAGGACCGGTGAACAGGCCGCTGGGATGACTAACCACTCCAACCAGAAAACATTTAAAAAGGAAAGGAAAATATATCCTCTAAAGATAGTATAACCCTAACGTGGAACCTCATAATTGTTTTGTTTTGACATTATAAAAATGCCTGCAATCTCCTTTTTTGGTTGGCATTTTTATTGTGTGCAAGGAATACTTCAGGGACTTGTTAGATGTATTTTTCAGTCAAAAATTGAAATTTCCTTACACGGCACCATCGATTCTTAAACCATGAATAATCATTTTGCCATTAGACAACAATTTCCTTTTATTGTGGGTAGTTTTTGGCAATATTGTGTTGGTTTCAACTTTTCACTCTTGGACCTTTGTTTTTAATCTAGTAAAGAAGAGAGATACACTTGTTTTCACCCATAAATGTTCAAGAAAAAAGAAAGGCTCAATTTTAATAGAGAGTAATTCTTTCAATTTTAAATGTTAGTCTTAAAAATTCTCTTGTAAATTTGAAAATGTCTCCTTATGTAATGCATGTATGTATTTCTTTGAGATGGGTTTTCGATTTGGTACTTTGTATCCATCCCTAGCATGCACTTGTACCCATGTTTCCATGGGATGAGGTTATTTCCTATCTTTTGCAAGTTTACTTGGCTATTTTAGTCTATTACTTGCAAGAGAAGTGACATTTTCTTTCCTTGTGGGGAAAACAAGTTTGTGGAAAATTTTGAATTTTAAATATATGATGGGTCACGTGTTGCAGAAATCATCGTCCCCCTAGCTCAGAGGTCGAAATCACACACCATGTGGATCTGTGCTTGAATCGCCCTTGGAACCATGTCTTAATTTTTTGGAACAATGCTTCTAGTAAAAAAATGGTTTTAGCCTTTGTGGGAACCTTGGCGGTTTTGGCATGGTTTCACAAGTGGAACTTCGCTTTCATGCATGGTTCCATAATGTTTTGCGAGGGGTTCCAAAGGAACACACATGATTTTGCGTAGCTTTATTTATTTATTTTTTATCTTTAACTATGAGTTAAGGGCGTGACCTAGGGCAGGTTTAGTTATGAGGGGAGGGTGAGAATGAGGTTAAAAGGCTTCCCCCCTTGTTTTTCCTCATTCTTTCATTTCCTTTGCATGAGCTTGGAGAAGAGAGCAATAGAGATAATAGATTTTTGAGGGAAGATTTTTGAGAGGTTGGAGAAGAGAGCAAAGGAGAGCTTGGAGGAGTTAAGGAGGAGCTTGGAGGAGATAACAAAGGCTTCCATCTACTTCAACTTCTCAAGAGCTAAAGAGGTAAGTGCAAACCCCATTTTGTTTATGTTTATTTTTTTCTCTTCTCTTACTCTTTCCCATTCTTTCTTCCTCATTTTATTGCAAGTTGTCCAGCTAAGCTTTGAGAAAAAAAGTGTTCTTTTGGCTTGTCACACTATTTTTGGTTTCATGATGTTGGTGGGGGTAGGCATGAAAGGGGAGACATAGAAGATGATAATAGTTACACTCATAGTGACCCAATGTATGATGATGAGGAACAGATTGAAGGGGACAGGGATGAAGAAGGAAATTGTAATGCCCGCACCCACCCCCTTAGAGATTCCAAGATGAGTGAGAGGTGTTACTTGTATTTTAACCTGACCTCCACAATTCTGTCATGGAAATGGGGTCACAAAATTCCTCAATTCTCAAATTTCTTGAAGCTAAGATCTGATACCACCATCGCATCTGACTTGTTGAGAGCTTCCCAATGATATAATTTTTTCCTCAATTTGACATATGGATCAAAATTTATGGCCATTCGAAACTTAGCCGTTTTTTTAAACCCTGCCATATCAGCTGATGAGCCCTAGTATGACAACATGATTGTTGAGACTCCCAAGGCTACGAGTTTTAATTATCAACCCAGGGGTTGTACACATTTAAGAGGTGATAGTGCTATATGCACAACAGGACAAGCTCTACTCATGTCACCTTCAGTGAATGAATCAGATTAGGGCATACGTGGATCACTCCTTTTATTAACTTTCAAAAAGACTGCATGTAAAGACAAGAGGTTGCTCTAATTGCAGGAAGGTAACCATTATCCTAGTTGTAGAAATGAAAGTGCCATTCATCAAATGTAAACTCTAACTTCAGTTGCATGAAGGAAAAGGATTGTACTAATTGTAGAGATGGAATATGCTAGTCTACTTGCAGGTGTAAATCAAGTTTCTACTTGTGGAATGTAAATTATTACTCTACTTGTAGAATGTGAACAAAAGTGCTTGAAAACAGAAATTTGATCTAAAGCATATGACTAGAAAATACAAGAGCATAACTTCAAAAACTAGGTCTACTTGCATTGAAGAGTGTCCCTTCTTATCACCAAGTTCAAAATAATTTAGCTTTGATAACAAAGTCCTTACACATTGAATAAGAGAATAATCTTTGTGATTTAATTGTGGAAATCTGTTTACTAATTCTAGTTGTTGTTATATATTTGCAGTGAAGGATAGGTCTAAAGTGGTCCTTGGTCTTCCCCAATTAGGGATTCAAAGCTTGAAGGTCATTAGTCAATCCCAAGATGCAAAAATCAAGCTCTTAAAGCAAATCTGGTCAAGTTTAGACAATGTTATAGGTTGCTACATGATTGCCTTGTTTTGCTATAGGATTGGATCCGAGAGCATCCCGAGGATAGGAAAGGTGTTTTGAAGGTGGGAGAAGGTAGATGAGGGTGTGTGAAGGACGTGTGAAGCCTTTTTCCAAGCTTAGCACCCCTCAAAGGCCCATATTGCACAAAAGTACATGGTCATGGTCTCCCCAATGATCCTGAAAAGATGATCTCGGTGGCATATTTTGGGAGTAGTATGAGGTGTTAAGGAGGAGGATGGTGATGACAAATAGATGTAGGATGAGTGTGCCAATCTTTGCAATTCACTAGTAATACCTGTAGACTAACAATCAACCCCCTCTTACTCTTGGAAAGAACATAAATCTATTGATCAAATTGCAGCAAAATAAATCAAGATGGAAAGGATGAGTTCAATTTTATTTTATCAAAAACTACTCTATACTACAACACGCATCTAATCCATGTGCAAAGGCATGACGTTAACTTCTAGGATGCATAAATAAAGTATGCAGGAGAACTATAAACCAAAACCTAGCAACTTTCAAAGGAAAATAAACACATATTTTTGGCTTGTTGTTGTAGACTTCTTAACCACACTTCCCACAAGAGACGTGGTAATCAGGCCTGCCACCACAATTTTTTGCAATCTAACTTTTGCCTAAATAAGGAAAGAAATACCACTACTCACATAATAACAAAACAAAATAAAGTACATAAGAGAGACTAGAGCCTCTGGGTTGGGCCCTAACTCAAGGGTCTTAGCCCTCGAAAGTTAACTCAGATGTAGACCAACATTGAACCTTTCATTAACAAGAAATAGAGTTCAAATACATCATATCAAAATGAAAATAACTGTCCCTAGCACTTGGCTTTCAATAGCTCTTCCTAGCTTCCAAAAGTTTGAATCCTAATGAGCCCCTAGGCTTGTTTATTTATACAAAAGATGATTGACGAGTAGCTCCCTTGGAAGGAGGACTGCTTCCCTCCAAAACCTCGAAAATAGTGGATCTAGTTCCCTTAGATCCTCTCGTGCACTTGAGTTCATCGACTGCCAGTGGACCTCGAGTTGTAGATGAGTGATTCTAGGGATCACTTTGAGTCAAAGGAGAGTAAATGTAGGGGACAAACCTCCTACACTTCCTCTAGCTGCCTCCAATGTGCCTCTGCATCATAAATGTACTAAAAATGCTCTTTTGCCTACACATAAACCACATTAGGCCATGAAGTATGACAAACACCCTTTAGTCTTCCTACCAAGCACTTTATAGCTAAAAAATGTAAATTAATGTGAGGAAATAAAGAATTTATGGGCTGGAGGATAAGAAAATGGGCCTTAAAATATACCTTTTGATGGGACCCATCATCACCCTCTTGCTGAAAGTGTTCCTCACCCTCTGAAGAACTTATTGATGTGTAGTTCATGCATGGCCTTGGTGGCCTCTTTGGCATCTCAGATGGTGTGCCCTCCTGTGGATAGAATCTCGCATTAGCCTCTATGGCTGTCCACTCCCTTTGTTCCTCTGTTTGATCTCTTTTTTCTTGTAGGCCCAATAACAAGGGAGGGTTGAGTTTTAGCCCTATCCAATTGATCTTCAACCTTTGAATGATTCTTTGTATAGTGGGGTCCTCTCTAGGGCATTCCTCAACCTTTAAGGGGAGTGATATTCTTTGATTTGTAGGTTGTGGGGTGGAGCATGCCATCTCCTTTGGCAAGCCTGCAAGCTCTAAGTCCCCAACAACTTGAAGGTATACTCGAAATGGAGTATAGCTTGTTCTTATGTTGCCATGTAGCGGGGGACCCACTAGGGATCAATAGAGATGATGTTGTGGTTGCTGATGATAACCTTGGGGCTTATTAACTCTGCCCTGATGTATAGGGGCTCACTTCCTTCTTTGGCCATCACCTTCTTTACTTCCTCAACCCTTGTTTCTTCATGGGAAACCAAGAGGCCAGTGCAATCAGTTATACATCCCCCATTCTTGAGTTGGGGTCCCCAAAGTTCATGTCTGTGAGGACCATGTTATGCATATAAAATTCAACCAATTTAGCTCTATCCTCAATGCTCACTTGCTGGCAGAAGTTAATGAACCTCCTATAATCCTGGAATGGTAGAGAACCCTATTGTGCCAATGTTTTGATTTGGAATTGCAGTCATTGTTCTTTGAGGAAGATGGCATAGGATTTGGATTGCTGCCTACACTGGATGGCTTCCATGGAGAAACTTGTCATGGTGGCAAGTTGTGCCTCCTTCTCCTGTTGTTGTTCTCTCAACCTTTGGTTTTCTAACTATGGTTGCACCTTCATAATTGATTCTCTTAGCCTTAAGTTAGCCAATTCTTCACCCATTTGTTGCACCTTTTCCTTGATGAGGCCTAAATCCTCTACTTTCTTGGACCTTGCAATTTTCATCCACTTGTGAGTTCTACCTCTGTCTTTTTCTAACTCAAAGAAGAGGGGAATTGCAAATTTTGTAGGTATAATTCTCCCTCCCTCAACCAATTTGTAATAGGATCCAAGATCAGGCTATTGAGTGGGCCCTTGGAGTCCTTGTGTACCTTCTCCCTCCTCTTAAGTGGCTACTATCCCTTACTATTGCACCTTTTCTTCATCCCGTAGAAACTTTGGTCTTCCATGTAGCAGTTATGTTCCTTCCTGTAGCAACTATGTTTTCTCCTATAGCAGCCCTGTTTGTGCCTTGAGTTGCTTCGCTGTGGCTAACCTAGTGGTTGGCCTTCTGATGGGTGTCAAAGGTTGTTTATCCTTGGCATTAGGGGAGGTGACCTCAATTTTCCCTTCACTAGGTCCCAGTTCTTTCTCTTGGTGGCTAGTTGGTTCATCAATTTTGATTGGGACTATTGAGGGAGGTTGAGGCTTCCCTTGCTTGATTCAGGTTCTCTTTCATCTTTTGAAGTATAAGGGGGCTTGCTTGCGCTGCCTTTTCCTGGGCTTGACAGGTGTGCTAAGTGTGGCCAAGGTAGCAACCACCTCTTGTTTTGTGTTTCATGGTGAGAGGCTTAGTTGTTTCTTTTGCTTCCTCTTCTTGCTAGGCCTAGATGGTTCCCCATGGATGTCTCCTTTTGTCTTTTGCTTCCCCTTCTCTTCTTTCCTTTCTTCTCCAACTCTTCCTCCAACCTCTTCTGTGTTTTCCTAAACTTCTTCTTCCTCCTCCTCTATCTCTTTTTCTTCTTCTTCTTCTTGCCTACCTCCAACAATAGATTTTGGTGTATCTTCTTGTTGTGTTGTGGTGAGGGCTTGTGTTTCAATGAAGGCCTCCCTATCCATGTCTACGAAGCCAATCCACAATACAAGGCTCTTGAGTTGGCTTAAGGCATTCATGACAATGAGCCTAATGAGGCCATGATGGGTAATGTACTGGTGCTTTCCTTCCCTCACTCTCTAGCTCATTTCGATTATGGATTGTTACACAGTATTTTGTCACGCCTCCTGCACTTCCATGTGACATACCCCGAAGTGCTCGAAAGATGACCATTATACAATATACTTATCCATGTATACAACTTAGATCCCTCCTTTAACTTTGCTTGGAAAATGTCTTGAGCTTTCCCTGAAGAAATAGCTCTTAAAACCCTAAAATGAGGGTCATCGCTCTTATGAAGCTAAAAACTGCAATGGTGGCCTATTGCATCATGTTTGACCCGTGATGGCATTGCTCTGTTCCCTTGCATACCTGTGATGATCCTAAAAAGGTAATTTTCCCAAAGAGGTTGAGAAGCTTTGTGATCTAGAAGCTTCCAGAGTGGTAAGATGGAGGTGGTTTCGAATAGATGAGGTCGAATCCTCCTAACTTGACGTCTTTGTCTTATCCCTATGAGCTACCTCCTTGAGATGTGGGCCTAATCCTATCTTTGGAGGAGTCCTAACTCCCTCTCCCAGCCTATAAATTCCTCCTTTCCCATTCCCAAATTTTTAGTCTATGTCCATTTGCACCCCTATGTTGAGCTTGTGCTTAGAGGCTATTCATTAGACTTGGAGAAGGAGTGTTTGGAGAGTTTCTTGGCTTGGATTTGGATTACCACTCAAGGAGAGCCTTTCAACATCAAGGCTATGGTTGTAAGTTTCCCTTTATTCTTTAAATAATATACAACTGTTGGTTCATCTTCCCAAAATATATATGTTCATGTATGTATTAGCTTGGCATTCCTTGATCGACTAAGTAGGTTATTATTGGATTTTCTATCGGTTTTGGCATGCTTTGTTGTTTCTTGATCACTTGTGCAGGTACATAAGTGCTGAGAGAAGCAAGAACAAGTCCGTGACACAAGCGGAAATCGGAATAGTATCAGAACGAGGTAGGTCATCCCTCTCGTTCTACTTTTCAATTATAATCTAGGAAAATGTCTAGTTGATTGTCACTTTAGTTGCTAGACCCACTCATTGGGCTAGAGGGATCGTCTCTGTCTGCAGAGAGGATTAACCTTGTCAACAAAATGGTGATTCCATTGGGGATGCTATAACCCTTTCCATTCAATCCTTCACCTTGAATTTGTGATGAGTTTGACCAACCGTCAATTTTCTAGCTTGTTTGCTTTTCTGTAACTATTTTCACATTCTAGTGATTGCTTGAGGACATTGATTTTTGTCTGGTCTTGAATCCTTCTCATTTTTTCTTCATTTTTCTTGTCCATCGCGGTTTTGTCCCTGATAGTCGCGATGACATCATGGATTTTTTAAGTACAGTCGCGATTATCGCTCTTTTGATTATGACAGGTGTGATGATCCTAAAGTATAAGAGAAAATAGGGTTTTTTCTTCTTGTTTTAAGTCTTTGTGTCCTCTATCAGTGATTTTCCAGTGTCTATGATGTTTTTGATTATTTGTCTTGATTAATTTGCAAAATTTGACTCATTGGCTTTGAAGTGAGATCTGATTGAGTTCTAGGGTTTCTAGTCAATTGGTCATCACTAGCTGCTTGTTAGTGTCATTGAGATGTTTGTTTGGCTGATTGATTGAATGTTGTTTTCTGTGGGAATCATTGAAAACATTGTTTTGCATTTGTTTTAGCTTGTATTTCGAAATTTACTTTTCGTGAAAATGCATTAGATTAGTTGCATTGAAAAGTTATTTTTTGAGATTCATCATTGAAAATAGATCACATTTTTCAGTGATTGAAAACTAAAAACTGTATTAGGTGCATCAAATCATTGAAAACAAAAATAAAAGCATAATTCCTATAAGTGCATCTTTGTAAGGTAAAACCATTTTGCTTTCGAAAAAGTTGCATCTAGGATAGTGAAAATTGGAAATCATTTTTTATTTTTGGCATTGCATTTAGTGAAATGAAAGATTAGATTTCGTTTTCACATTTTACATTTGGAAGAAGAATGTGAAAGTTAGTGGAAGGCATTTTGTTTGATGCATTATTGATTGAAAAATTTTCCTTGATTAGTCTAGCTTTCATTGAAACGAAATGTTTTCCTTTTCTCATGTAGTTGCATCTTAGGTGTTTAGGTGATATCATTAAGGGCCTTGAAACCAAAACATTATCTCAAGATTAACATTAAAATCTATTTATTAATCTAAAGAGCATTTGAAACATTACCGCTGATACTTCGTGCTCTAGGCTAGAGACGTGTTCCAACGTCTTTAAAACTTAGCAGCTGTCGTTCGCTTTGGCATTAGATAACTCTGGCACGGACTTGTGCTCCCTATACTATCCCGTATATAAAGGGAGACCCCCATAGGTTGCAAACCTTTATCCATAGGAAGTTGAGTTTGTCGCCCTGTAAACGTGACACACCAAACACAATATTCGGGGAGATTTCCTGCACGTATGTCAAGTCCTTGGCAAATTTATTTGCTAAGGTGTATATTGCAGTTCACAATTACTTGGTAATCCTTTTATCTAGATTCACTTGAGCATTCATTTCGATCTTTTCTGACTCTTTAAATTTGAAAAGATCAGTGAGCAACTTGTCCTTTCAAGCTTGCTAAACCAACGAAAGCGACTAGAGTCACCTTTTCGTGCTTTTCAAAACTCTTAAAACATGAAAATGCAAAGTTTTTGTTCCAAATTATAAAGTTAATTTATCGCAGAACAACATCCTTCCTGTGGAACTACTCCTTAGTAGATCTTAGGTTGATACCAATGGCAACATTTCCTAAGTCTACCATTCAAGGAAATCCCTCTGATGGGAGTCCTAGTCTTTTTCCTTCTTTTGGAAATATTGGTGCTCCCTATATGGCGACGTTGCCCCTTCTTGGATTGACCATTGGTTTGCGAGTTTGGTTATTTTCTACCTCGGTGGTTCTGAGTGTCCAAACTGATTTTCAACCGAGTTCTCTTCCACTTGAACAACATCAACCTATGTTGATCCCTTGCCTTCTTCGCCTATTTCTTCACCTCATTCTTCCTCTTCGCCTGATGAAAGTCTGGATTCTAGTAACCAAGAAGCTAAGAAGAAGAAGAAGAAGAGGACGAAGAAGAAGAAGCAAAATAAGAAAGGGGAAAACCAAGCAGTCATTGCTACGGATGCAACTGATGTAGAAAAATCTTCCAACCAACCCCTGAAAGTGAAATTCCCTTGCATGTTATGTAAGGGTGACCACCTTCTTCGGAATTGTCCTAGTATTCCCAAGGTCTTAGAAGTGTGGTCCACAGGTTCACATTGACCTTTGTCATCAGCAGCTGGCAATCATGGTAGTGACAAACCTTCAACTAGTAACAGTAAAGCTCATGGGAAAAAGGGAATAGTCAGATTTGCTTGTAAGTTGTGTGAAGGTAACCATCCCAGTCACCTTTTTCCTCTTATCAATGAAGTTTCCAAAGAGTTGGAAAACCTTACAAATTCTCAACCTTGTCTTCCGATTGGGTATCGAAAGCTTTCCCCTGATCCTCTGCTAGTTGATCCAATGTTTGATCAAAAGTCATCTTTGGTCAACTCTGCTCTCTCTGAAAGTGAGTCTTGTGAGTCCATTCTCGACCAACCATTGGTTGAGAAACCGATAGACTTGACTCCACCTTTAGGTAACTGCACCTTTCCGGTAGAGAGTGAACCTCATACTGCTAAGGTTCTTCTGGTATCTTCGATTTTGAATGAACTGGAGGTAAATCCTCCTGTTCCCGAGGTGCATGAGAGCATTTCTCCTGTTCCCATTGAGCAAGAAGTCACTTCTCATGTTTCTACGACACCCCCTCTGAGTAGTTTAGTCACTTCTTTTGATTGAAGTGGACTGACAGGATATCACCTTCCATCTTATGTGCCTTTTTAGATTACAGTACATACTTACCATATGGCCGTACCTAGCACAATCATAGGCGAGGGCACATTTGTTAGTATCCTGTCCTTAACTGATTGGCAAGCTTTAGGTTCTCCTTAGCTTGCCCTTGTCACCCACAATCTGTTAGCTTTTAACAGAGGAACCAGTCAACCGTTAGGGATCCTTCCTAAGTTGCCTATTACTTTGGGAGGAAACACTGTTTATATAGACGTGATGGTTGTCCAAGGCCCTCTAGATTTTAATATACTCCTTGGCCGTGACTATGTTTATGTCATGGGAGCTCTTGTTTCTTCCCTCTTTCGCGTGATGTGTTTCTGACATAAAGGACACATTGTGATCATTGATCAACTTACATTCATTGGTCCTGCATCAACTCCCACTCCACCATCATCCCTAAATGGATCTTATGCGCAAGCAGTATCATCCCCACCACAGGTTAATTACGTGGCTACCTGTTCCATGCCCACACCTGCTGATGATCCAATAGGTGATGTACTACATCATGTACTAGGGGCATTAGAACCCGAATTTTCAATTAGATCCCTAGACATGTATCCCTTCCAGAGTATTTTTCTCCCATCTGATGAGAACCTCTTCGAAGCCATGGCCTCTTTAGGGTTATGATAAAGGGCATGGAGCAAAGTTCCTTGTCTTGTGTCAAGCTCGTTAAAAAATGAAACAAGGTGTGTGGAGCAGAGTTCCTTGTCTTGTGTCAAGCTAGTTAAGAAATGAAACAAGAACTGTGGAGCAGAGTTCCTTGTCTTGTGTCAAGTTTCTTAAAAAATTAAACAAGAGATATGAGGATAATTCTTTTACTATGTCAACCTCGTTAAAAAATGAAATAGGTCCCTATGGAGCAGAGCTCCTTATTTTGTGTCAATCTCGTTAAAAAATGAAACAAGGACCATGAGTATAGTTCTTTTACTATGTCAACCTTGTTAAAAAATGAAATAGGTCCCGGAGTAGAGTTCCCTGTCTTGTGTTAAGCTCGTTAAAAAATGAAACAAGGACTGTGGAGTAGAGTTCCTTGTCTTGTGTCAAACTTCTTAAAAAATGAAACAAGGGATATGAGGATAGTTCTTTTACTCTGTCAACCTCGTTAAAATATGAAATAGGTCCCTATGGAACAAAGTTCCTTGTCTTGTGTCAAGCTCGTTAAAAAATGAAACAAGGACCATGAGGATAGTTCTTTTACTATGTCAACCTCGTTAAAAAATGAAATAGGTCCCATGAGCATAGTTCCTTTACTTGTGTCAAGCTTGTTAAAAATATACAAATCCCTTCCAATTTGAGTCTTTGATTAGATCTCATAAAGTCCCATTCGAGTCTTTCACTTGATCTCGTAAATGAACCTTCATTCCATCTACCTGTTAGTAACCAATAGTTTACTTAGGTGAATGAAATGAAGCTTGGGGGGCATGTACCTCGAATTGAGTCATTATGTCGGGGGCATGCAAATTTATCTCAAGCATAGTTTATTTCCGTTTCAAGCTTGTGTAAAAATGAAACCAAACCCAAGCATAGTTTATCTTTGTTTCAAGCTTGTGTAAAATTGAAACCATTCCCACTTTACATCACGTGATTGCCATTTTTATCAGTTGATTTTACCAGATGAGCCTTGGTTCTTTCATTCCATCGTCACCATCTCTTTGGCTGATCATATGCTTTCACTTGGTTGTTTTACCTGTGCCTGAGGAACATTTGCGATGAGTGGTCTTATTAGGCAGCCTCTTGACTATTACATGTTTTGAGCAGTTCCATCATTGTCGGAACCAGTTGCTATCCTTTCATACCACTCGTTCCTCTAGGTGGAGTCTTCTTTCAGCTCTTTTCAGACTCCAAAAATATGAAAATATTTCCAAGTACTTTTCATTTTGAACTCGTTAAAGTAAATGAATTGACATATACTTAGTATACGTTTAACCCTTTTCCAGACTAAAATAAACTATTGTACGAAAAAGGAACACCTTAGTCGAACATGGCTAGGAAGTTCTCTCGAAAATTGTTTTCTACCTTTTCGGATTCAAGAGACAAATTAAAAAAAGGGACATGCTGGAGTTTTCTTTTTCGTTTCCTTTTCAAACTCTCTAAACATGAAAAAGATACCGAGCTATTCTTACATCGAACTCGTAACTTTACGATGAAAGACTCGTCACCATGATGAGACCGAGCTTCTCCTTCCTAGGACTTGTAAAAATTACTAGGATGGATTCCTTCAAAGGGTGAAATTATACGGAAAGCATATGATATCCTCTTCAAGCTTGTGTAAAAATAAAGAGGTACTCACTAGAAATAGTGGGAAAAAATGAAGATGAAACATCTCTTGTATAGGCAGAATGTCGCTCTTGAACATGACACTCATCTGTTTCTCGTGTTGGGTTTGGGACATCCTCACTTAGTCACTTGTCCTTCCGGGTTTGGGTGATCCATTTTGCCTCTCATCTAACTATTTCACTTCATCATTATGACCCTTGGTCCTATTTTGAGTCTAATGCTGCCGCTCTCCGGAGTCGTGCCGTCAATATGTTCAAGAGAAGTCCTATCTGTAGTCTATTACCTATACATTGTCTGACCTTTTGCTACAGTCTTGTGTCTTATTCATGGCATTCCACTTTATTCCTTGTTTCGTATCGATGATGAGGGAATCCTTATGATCCTCCTTTGACGAGTCACTTCTTGTCGACTTCAACTCATTATCCAAGAAGATGACTTAGAAACTCCCTTTTAGTACCTTAGAGATGACATGCCCTAATGGCCAATTCTTCGCATCCAATGTCAGGTCTTCATTATTGGCTTTTGATTGGGTGATTCCACGAGTGTTTGACCTCAGCTTCATTATCACATTCATGGATTGTACTGTTGTACCTTGAGAGCCATTGTCATTATTGGTGGTTTCTCTCGTACCTGTTAACAGTACACATCATTGGCTAGTAATTAGTTGGTTTTCTAGCATGTTTGACTTCAACATGTTTATTCGCATGTTAGGATTCATACATTGATCGGGTTGGGATGAAGCGCAAGACCCTGAGTCTTTTTTGTTATGAATTAGGTTGCATGGAATTATATGTCATTCATGATTGTACACATGTTTCTACTATACAGATGGCTGTGACCATACCGTGAGACTTTATATTTATGATGATCCTTGTTATCTGGATGGTTGCGACCATACCATGGATCTTTTTATATAGTCTTCATCATCTGGATGGCTGCGTCCATGTTGTGGATTCATGTTTTGATCTCAGATATGTATATGTATATGCGTCTTTGATTTGTAGATCTCCTGACAGTGTGTGTCCCGATCCATGCCAAAAGCTCGTAAAGCATCTTAGCCATCACTCCTCGTTCTACCTTCATGCTTTAGGGGGTACTTGTTACACAATATTTTGTCATGCCTCCTACACTTCCTTGTGACATACCCTGAAGTGCTCAAAAGATTACCATTATATAGTATACTCATCCATGTATACAACCTAGATCCCTCCTTTAAATTTGCTTGGAAAATGTCTTGAACTTTCCCTGAAGAAATAACTCTTAAAACCCTAAAATGAGGGTCATCGCTCTTATGAAGCTAAAAACTGTGACGGTGTCCTGTTGCACCGTGTTTGACTCGTGATGGCATTGCTATGTTCCCTTGCATACTCGCGATGACCCAAAAAGGTAATTTTCCCAAAGAGGATGAGAAGCTTCATGATCTAGAAGCTTCCAGAGTGGCGAGCTAGAGGTGGTTTCGGATAGATGAGGTCGAATCCTCCTAAATTGACCTCTTTCTCTTATCCCTATGAGCTACCTCCTTGAGATGTGGGCCTAATCCTATCTTTGGAGGAGTCCTAACTCCCTTTTCCATCTTATAAATTCCTCCTCTCCCATTCCCAAATGGTTGGTCTATGTCCATTTGCACCCCTATGCTGAGCTTGTGCTTAGAGGCTATTCATTAGAATTGGAGAAGGAGTGTTGGAGAGTTTCTTGCTTGGACTTGGATTACCACTCAAGGAGAGCCTTTCAACATCAAGGCTATGGTTGTAAGCTTCCCTTTATTCTTTAAATAATATACAACTGTTGGTTCATCTTCCCAAAATATATATGTTCATGTATGTATTAGCTTGCCATTCCTTGATTAGCTAAGTAGGTTATTATTGGATTTGCTATTGGTTTTGGCATGCTTTGTTGTTTCTTGATCACTTGTGCAGGTACATAAGCATTGAGAGAAGCAAGAAAAGTCTGTGACACAAGCGGAAATCAGAATAACATCAAAATGAGGTAGGTCATCCCTCTCATTCTACTTTTCAATTATAATCTAGGAAGATGTCTATTTGATTGTCACTTCAGTTGCTAGACCCACTCATTGGGCTAGATGGATCGTCTCTGTTCGCAGAGAGGATTAACCTTGTCAACATGGACTGAAGGAGGAAATGTGGAACATTTAGCTTGCTTGGAAAGGGTAACGTTGTCTAGAACCTCAACTCATAGAGTAACCTAAATTGATAGGCATACACATCACTCAACCTCCCTTCATAGGATATGTACTTAAGGATGTTATAGGCCACTTCATCCCAAGGGTGGGGTAGGCTTTCCCTTCTTACTCCATCTTTGTCTTCAACTGGATTCTCTTCAAGGAGGAAGAAATTTTCTTGGTTGTGATGGCTATTGTCCCATCTTCCTTGCCCCATTGAACTCCTAAGGGTATGGTGGTCACCTTGCTAATGAGTTTTGCATTCATGTGAATGGCAAGTCCCCTAACAACAATGGTGGCACTGTCCTCTGCCTAAGAATGGAGGGCCATGGAAAATTCATGGGTTACCTCATCATCATACCCCTTCAATTTTTCAAAGAACCCCATCCACTGGTGGCTTAGGAAAATGTCTCTAACAAGAGGATGGTGATGGATTCTATTGGTGTCTATGGGCTCTCTTCAATTGAAACCTCCCCCCATGGCTCCTACTCTTGCCTTCTCAAGTTATTCCAAAGTGAATTGTTTGAAGGAATTTGCTTTGAGCAATTTAGGGTGTCAAGGTAAGGTAAGGAGGTTGATGTCTCTTCTTAGTCAGAGAGGGAAGAATTATATCCCTTGCTTCAAGAAAACTACCCCTTCTCCCACTCTACTTTTCTTATGTAAGAACACAATTTTTCCAAAGAAATTTAATTCTATAGGGGTTTGCTACAAGATGTTTGTAGTAGGAAAAATTCACTGAACAATTGCATGGAAAATGATGAGAAAGATGTCACATACCCCTCTTGGGATGATTTATTTATGTTTGTGGGGGTTTGGAGGAAGGTTCTTGTTGGTTTGGACCCTTTTTCACCTCACGGCCCGATCCTGTAGTACCTTGTTTTCAATCCTGTAGCAATTTTGGTATCCCTGTAGCCACTGTGCACGATCCTATAGCATCTACAAATCAACTTTGTAGCTCCTCTATATCACCCTAGGTAACCCTTGGTAGTAGCTAGCTTGACCTCCGATGCCTTAATGAGCCTCTCTAACTATTTTGGGAATGAACATCAATACAACTGAATTCGAACCTCGTCTTTTTATTCCTTTTTGTGGTGATCTGGCCCCTACACATATTTCCTCTTTTAGCCATTGTCCCCACTCCTCATAATTATCGCCCTCTTCGCTTTGACTTTCCCACGTTGCATGGGTGGTTGAGTAGACTTCAATTTCACTATTCGAAGGTCGCTAAGTTTACTGGCCACCTCCAACCCATAAAAATTCTATCCTCGCTCATTAAAAGCATTTTTTTAAACCACTATGCGTATAGGGGAAGAGGAGATGGGTGTCATACCTGAGCCTACCTGTGATGTCAAGTTGTTGTAGATTGATGCATGCTGTTGCTGAACCAATGGTCAATCAATTGCTCTCTGAAGGTGATATCTTCCATACTTTTGCTTGTGCACAAGTCCTCATTTGAACAAAACAATTTGATGATGCTTTTTGAGAGGTATTTGACTAATGGACTCTTTTTTCCATGTAAGTTCTTCCAGTGCTTGATTTGCTATTGTTGGAGTGGGTTAGTGACCTGTCAGTTGCCTCTCAAGGATGGTGTGGCTTCTTCAAATCTCAAGGATGGCCTCTTGCTGCTTAAGGGTGGCCAAATTTTCATTCTGGAACATCACAAGTTCTTTGCTTCTTGTTCTGTAGGGTTTTTGCAGGTTGCTACATGATTGGTTTCTTTCCTGTAGCAGTCACAAAACCCCTTCGAAAAACACAACTATCTTCATGAAATGCACCTAGTGGCTTAGATAATTCATGTTGAGCTTATAGACAAGGATTTGAAATTCTGATGATGATGGAAGCTTGCGAAGAAGGGGTGAAAATGTGGTCTTTTTGTGAACAAAGGTAGGATTTTGGGAAGGAAATTGGTCAAATGGATTGGGTGAGAGGTGAAGAGGGCTTGATGAACCTCTCATGACATTTCCCCAAGGAAAACATGAGTTTTGACTCCTTTTCCCAAGAAGTCTCAATCTTGTAGCACTTCTGGTCGATCCTGTAGCAGTCCAGGGAAATCCTGTAGCACTGTAGGATCGAGTGTAGTTGCTTGCTTGGTGATGAAGGGATGTAGGGAGATGGGTGACATGATGGAGGAAGGGGTTAGGTTGCGAGATGGAGAAATGGGATGTGAACTCTTTTCCTTTGGCTACTGTCACTTTGAATGTCTGGAATCCTGCAAAAGAAAAGTGTTAGCAGAATTGATGTAAGGACTCCTTGACGTTTGTGTACTCCCCCTCTCCTCTCTTTTTTTTTGTGAGACCTGTAAGTTGCCTCCTAAGAGGCTTTCAATTTGCAGGCCTGCTCCAGGTGCCTCAAAGGAGGTTTTCACGTGGGGATCTTTTTATTCTTTCATTCTTTCTTTTTCTCTCTTGGGCTGGCTCAAGGAGGTTTTGAAAACATTGAGTTGGCCTCATGTGCCTCAAGGAGGTTTTCACCTAGGCCTTTTAATTTTTATATTTTTCTCTTTTATTTTTATTTTTATTATATATATATATATATATATATATATATATATATATATATATATATATATATATATATATATATATATATATTTTAATTTTTTCTTTTCTGCTAATTAGAGGTTGGATAAACTAAGGGTTGTGAGGCCCCCAGTCACATTCAGCTCCTTGCTTACTGAACTAGTAAACTCTTCTTTTGACAGAGGCTTTTTGTAAAATTTCAATCGATAGCTATTAACAAGCATTGGAATACCTTCCTCATTGATTGTTCTAATTTGGACAGACCCATTCTCATAACATTTTTCCACTAGATACGAGCCCAACCACCTTGTCATTAACTTCCCTTTGAAATCCTTGAACATTGAATCATACAGGAGGGACCAATCACCCTCTTGAAAATCTCTCTCCCTAATGTGTTTGTCATGCCAAATCTTCTTTTGTAGCTGTACTACCTCTATGTGTAGGAGAGTTTGTAATCTGTGCTCATTCAGACCATTAAGTTGGAGCAGCCTTTCCTACTGGCCTGTAGTGAGGTCTAAGTCTAATTGAGTTTCCATCCTTAGGGTGTTATATTCAAACTCAATGGACAACATAGCCTTCTTTCCATAGACCAACTCGAATTGTGTAAATCCAATGGTGGTTTTCTAGGTGGTGTTGTAGGCCCAACCTCTACAAGTCAGTTTGCCCAATCCTTTCTATTGTTGCTAACAACCTTGGTCAAAATGTTCTCCAAGGCTTTGTTTGTGACCTCCACTTGCCCATCTGCTGGAGGGTAATAAGCAGTGGATTTCCTGTGCTTGATGTGGTGCTGCTCCATGATGCCTTCAATCAAATTTGAGGTGAATTGTGTCTCTTGATCAATGACCAACTCCCTTGGAAAACCAAACTTATAGAAGATGCTCTCCCTTAGAAATTCAGCCACTTTACGCTGAGTTGTTGCCTTCACTGCCTTTGCTTCAACCCATTTAGTCAAGTAATTAATGCATAAAATGATGTATTTCTTCTGTCCTGATGGTGGATCAATAGGCCTAATGAAGGCCATGCCCCATTTATCAAATGGCTCTAGGGTCACTTGAGGTTGTAGGGGCATTTCATCCTTGGGTGTGGGCTTTCCCATCCTCTGGCACTGATCAAACTTAGTGGTGTAAATTCTTGCATTTTGATGTAGAGTGGGCCAATAGTAACCATCTTGTAGAACTTTGAAGGTTGTTCTCTTAGCAACAAAGTGGCCCCCACAAGGTCTATCATGGCATGTTGAGAGGATGCCAAAGACCTCCTCTTCCCTCTCACATCTTCTCAAAATATGATTTGGCCCCAACTTGAAAATATTTCCCCCAATCCAAGTGAAAGGGGCACTATTTCTAACAATCTTGCTCTTCTCCTTGGAGGATAGATTAGGAGGGAACCTCCCAACAACCAAGTAATTTGCTCTATCAACAAACCAAGGAGATAGCATTGATATGGCATAGAGGTGTTCATCTGGAGGCCGATCATCTACCATCTCCTCATTTCTTGCAGGAAAGGTTAGTCTTGACAAAAAATTGCAAGAACATTCTATTTCCTTGATTTGTCAACAATAGTTAAGTCAAATTGCTGCAATAGTAACAAACATCTAATGATTATGGCATTGACATCTGGTTTATTCACTAAATACTTAATGGCTGCATGATCAATGTGAACAAAAGTTTGATACCCAATGATATTGTGCCTAAAATTATTCAAAGAGTGCACCATAGCAAAGAGTTCTTTTTTAGTGACTGTATAGTTAATTTTAGCCTTAGAAAGATTCTTACTGATGAAATATATAACATAGGGCATTTTGTCTTCCACTTGTCCTAAGGTTGCTCCTACAACTTTATCTGGTGCATCTTTGTGGATATGGAAAGGAAATGCCCAATTGGGACCCCTAAGTATGGGTGCAATGGTCAACTTCTCCTTCAGTAATTCAAAGGCCTCTTGACATTTGTCTCTCCAATAGAAGTTTGAGTCTTTAGCCAGTAATTCAAACAAAGGTGAAGCCAATTTACTAAAGTTCTTAATGAACCTTCTATTACTTAACCAATCCAAGGAAGCTTCTGACATCCCTTTGTTTTTGAGAGGTAGGGACCCTTCTAATGATAACAACCTTTTTGGGGTCAACCTATATCCCTTCCTTAGATATGGAATGGCCTAAGACAATCCCTACATTCATCAAAAACTCACATTTCTCTAGACTATGAATGATTTATCTCAATGCATTTTTTAAAGACTTTACATAGATTGGAAAGAGCTTCCTGGAAGTCACATCCATAAGGAGTGAAGTCATCCATGTATATCTCAACAATGTCATGAACGAGGTCAACAAAGATACTCAAGACTTCCCTTTGGAAGGTGGCAGGGGAATTACACAAATTGAATGGAAGGACTCTATAGGAAAAGGTACCTCAAGGACATGTGAATATGGTCTTGTCTTGGTCCTCACAGATGATTTGTATTTGGTTGTACCCATTAAGTCCATCTAGGAAAGAAAATAATTTCTTCCTTGTAAGGCATCTAGGACTTGGTCAATGAAAGGCACAGGGAAATGGCCCTTCTTTGTAGCCTTGTTAAGCTCTCTATAATCATCACAAATCCTCCACTTCCCATTCTTCTTGGGGACTATGACAAGAGGGTATACCCATTCACTATTTGAAACGGGGTATATGAACCCTGCATCCAACAGTTCTTGTAGTTCTTCTTTTACAATGTCGTTAAGGGTGGGATTCATCCTCCTTTGGGGTTAGCGCACAAGTTTGCATCCTTCCTTGATGTAAATATGGTGAGTACAAATTGAGGGGTGCACACCTTTCATTTCCTTATAGTCCCAAGAAAAAGCATCAAGGTGTTGCCTCAACACAATATATAATTTCTTTTCTTGCTTGGTTGAGAGAGAGGGGTTGATCTTTAGTGTTCTCTATTGGCTAATTTCCACAACCTTGGCATGATATAGATCAAGGTCGACAGAGCATAAATCAGTCCATGGATTTCCCTTAGGTTGTTCCAAGGATTCTTCCACCAGTTCATCAATCAACATGACAGTGGGAGGTTGATTTTGTAAGATGTAGTCAATAAGGTCATCTTCATCACGTTGCCTACCTTCTACAACAGTGTCTAACATACAAATTGGGTTGAGGGATGTTTGATAAAAGTATTATTCTTCCCCATCCTCTTTCCACAAGGGCAAGTCATGCTCAATAGAAGGTTGAGCAGGGGATATAGTACGAGCTACTTTGAGAGATGCCCATTCTTGATGTTCATGTTCCCAGCCCTGCAACTACTGTAGGAATCAACAATTTCCAACGAATGTCTTCCTAGGATAAGAGGGTAACCATTAAAATTGATTTTGGGCTGGAGGACAAGGAAATATGTGGGATACTCCCAGAATTTGATGGAGACCGTCACATCCTCAATAACTCCTTCAAGGGATACTATTAAACTATCTGCAAGCTGCAACACTATGGTGGTTTTTCTCAAAGCTCGTTGGAGGTTGAGCTTGAACATGGTTTCTTTGATCAAGACATTGATTGTAGCCCCAAGGTTAATCAAGGTATTAGGGACCATAATGCTATCAATGTGCACATCTACCACTATGTTACCAGGATCCAAGTACTTTTGGGAGATCACCCTCCCAAGCATTAAATCAAACAACTGCCTAACAACATTGATAGTGGGGGTATCTATTCTTCTTCTCCCAGGTCTTTTAAAACATTCCTCCTTAATAAGCTTGTTGCAAATGGGGACATATTTGATGGCCTAGAGAAGGGGTATTTTGACACACAATTTCTTCAATTATCCTTGAAGTTCAACCTCTTTCGGGGGTGTGTTGTTTAGGTTGGACCAAGATTTCAAGATAGGGAGATGCATTAGCTTGAGGGGTACTATCTTCCTTCTCTTCTTCAAGTTATTTAGGTAGAGAAGGTGGGTGAGAATTTGGAAGTACCTTCTGAGGCCGAAGGTTGATCTCTTGGATTTCCACAACATAAGTAGGATGGGATGTCTCCCCACTGTAAGCCTGTTGTGCCTACTTATTGTTCGGGTTCGGTTTGGGTTGGACAGGTTTGAGGTTGCTTAGGTTGGTTGTGGTGAGTGAGATGTGGTTGAGGTTGAGGAGGAAGCATTAAGGTAGGAGGTTGGGCTGCTTGAGGCCTCCATCCTTGTGAGGGGTTGCCACATTGAGTAGGTTGAGGTTGATATGGCTAGAAAGGTGGGTTGACAAGATGATGGGAATGAATACTCAGGAGTGTAGGACCAAGGAGAGGGCATGGGCCAAGATGGATTATTTGAGGGGTAACAAGGCTGGAAAGGTGCATTCTGGTTTGAATTGTAAGAAGGATACTATGCACTTGGCATACTGTGTTGATAAGGTTGAGGACCTTGGGGCCTTCTCTGGTTGATGAAGCATAGCTACTCCAAGCCATTCTCAGCTCCTTGGTGCACAACATTTAGGTCTGGAAGAGAGGGGAACTTGTCTATTGCATGGTTCTCCTCATGGACAAATCATACCTCTATGGTGTTCAATGGACACTCATTTCTAGGATGCCTCTTAGTGCATCTAGGGAAAAAGATGGCTAGTGCCCTTTCTGCTTCCTGTTGCTTCCTTTTGATCTGCATAGTATCCCTTTCTGCTTCCTGTTGCTTCCTTTTGATCTGCATAGTATCCCTTTCTGCTTCCTGTTGCTTCCTTTTGATCTGCATAGTATCCCTTTCTGCTTCCTGTTGCTTCCTTTTGATCTGCATAGTATCCCTTTCTGCTTCCTGTTGCTTCCTTTTGATCTGCATAGTATCCCTTTCTGCTTCCTGTTGCTTCCTTTTGATCTACATAGTATCCATCTACAAGGCAAAGGTATGTAACATTTCTCTCTTAAATTATTCTAACATACTCCCTATCTCATGTTTGATAGTTGATGCAAAGGGAGATGAGTTGACCAAACCTTGATTGGACCTACCCTTTTTTCTAGCAACCCTTGAATGATTCTTGAATATTGTCTTGATGTCATCATAGGGAAGCTGGTAAATGTCTCCTCCAAACAACATATTGAGGGTCTCCATTACATCCTCCCTGATCCCTTGGATAAGTACTAGCTTGAGTGACTCCGGGTCAAGGGTATAGTTAGCCCTCCTATAATTGAGTTGGAATCTTTCCTCATAGTCCTCTAAGGATTCATCTGGTCCTAGGGTCATCCTAAATATTTCGTATTTCGTCTCTTTAGACCTACAATAATCCCTGTACTTCTCATTAAAGACTTGCTCCATTTGTGCCCAGGTGGTGATATTACTTCCAGGTAAACCCATAAACCAATGCAAGGTTGCATCCTTGAGGGTGGAGGGAATCAACTTCAGCTTTTGTTCATCAAAGGCATAGTTATAGGTTCTACAAACTACAACAAACTCTAACTTTAATGTGTCAAGGTCCCTAGAGGCTAAGTCATGGAAATGTGGAAGGGAAACACGGATTATATTCTTCATTATGGCCCCCCTAATGGTTTCTTGGATAGGAAAGAACTCATTTTGCCTATTTTTAGCCATGATTTGGGTAGGTGATATGATCTCTTCCTCCCTATGGGTTCCTCAAAAGTTTTAGGTTGCTCACCTAGAGGATTTTCTAACTCCCTTGTAGTCAAAGAGGGAAGCTCACGGTCACCAAAGAAGAAGGATGGTTGGTTGCTTGATGGGGTGGGGGTTTTTGGTATAAATTTCCCTTGATTATCCATACTCCTACGAGGCATGAAAGGGATAGTTTTGTTTTTATATATTTTATTTTCTCTTTTTTTTATGTATTTTTCAAATTAGGAATGCTAATGCAGAAAAATGATAGAAAAGAAAGAAAGACAACCTCTAAGTAGAAACAACACCTACTTAGACACCTCCCTTGCAACGATGCCAAAAAGGGATGAGCATTAGTATCACAACAAGATTGTTGAGACTAAGACTACTAGCTTTAACTATCAACCCATGGTTTGTACAAGCTTAAGAGGTGACAATGCTATATGCACATTAGGTCAAGATATTCTCATAACGCCTTCAGTCAATGAATCAAATTAGGGCATACATAGACCAATCCTTTTACTAGCTTTCAAAAAGACTTTTCATGTAAAGACAATAGTCTACTCTTATTGCAAGAAGGTAAATATTATCCTAGTTGCAGAAATGAAAGTGCCTTTCATCAAATGTAAACTCTAACTTCATTTGCATGAAGGTAAAGGATTGTACTAATTGCAAAGACGGAATATGTGTAGAAATTAGACTGTAGATTTGAAACTGCTCATGAATTTTACTAAATCAAAAGACTCAAAGCTACTCTACTGCTCTACGGACATTAATTCACAATCTAGAACAAAAATCATAGACATGTAAAAGGAAACATCACACATGCACAAAGATTTATCTAGGGGAAAGAAACTACTCAAAACCCCTTCCTATTTATATTTCATTAATCAAAGAATAGAGATGAATACACATGCTTGCTTAAGCCTGAGCGTAACATGCAAGTGTATAGTCTACCTGTTTGACCGACTTTGGCCAATAATAGCCAATTTTCAAGCCCTCCAAGCTCCTATTTCCTTGCGTTGTTCCTTGAGGAAATTAGCCCCTATTACTTAGGAAATTCCCTCATTTGGATTATGCAATTCCTCTAGGCTCATCCTCTGACTGTATGCACCACCTGACCTGTACACTTTAGAATAATCTACAACTAATAGTACACTGCCTTAGAATCTCCATCTCAACTGGGTAACTCGAATTCTCTGCATGCATCAATTATATCGGGCTGATTAATTAGTTAACTGGTTGATCACTGAATGTGGTTGAAGTTACACATCCACAACTTGACCTCCACTAGTTCCTTTAATAGTTAGAACTATTTTAACTGACCATAACTCAATTTAATTGAAACATATTGTTGTAAATTAGAATTCAATCATATTGAACTAAACTCAAGCTTCCCTAACTCAAATTAACCGAGTTAACTGTGTGACATGTACCATGCCACCTCCATTAATTACCTCCAAAATTTCTGGTGAAATGTAAATTTGAATTTTCTCTTGTTTGACCAAGGCAAAGTCAAACTGAGATTTTCTTGCTACATTTTCAACACTCCCTCTCAGTAAGAAAGGGAACTCGAACTTCCCTCTTCACAAGGCCTTTGTCAAAATGTCAACATCTTGTTCCTCTGTCGCAATGTACTACAACAACATTATCCGCCTCTGCACGCAATCCCGTAAATGGTGATACTGGATATCTATATGCTTGGATCGATCGTGAAAAACAAGATTTTCACAAAGCTTGATGCAAATTTGATTATCACAGTAGATCACAGTTGGATTCGTCATCTCACCAAACAATCCAACAAGTAACTTCCTCCTCCTGATTGCCTCTCATACTGCTTGATAGGTAGCCATGTACTAGGATTTTCCTGAGCTGAGTGTCATAGATCTTTGCTTCCTGTTGTACCAGGAAACAAATGTGGACCCAACATTGAAAATTCCACCTGATGTACTCTTTCAGTCTGATGGACTCCCCACCTAATCTGCGTCTATGAAGCCACATAACTTCACTCCCTCTGTCTGTCTATACCATAGTCTGAACTGGGTTTTGCCTCTAAGGTACTGTAGAACATGCTTTGTTGCCCTCAAAAATAGTTTGGTTGGCCCAACCATAGCTTGGCTCAGTGGGTTGACTGCATAACACATATTTGGTCGTTTGTTGATAAGATACATTAGTGCACCCTCCAACTACCGGTAAACAATAACACCCACTTCCTCTCCAGAAGTGGCATCCTCTTTCCTCCACTTGGTTGCTAGAGGTGTCTTCATGGGTTCACACCTGTCCATGTGGAGCCTTTGAAATATCTCATTGACATACTTACCCTGAGAGACAAAAAATTCCTCATCACCTTGCCATACTTGCAATCCGAGGAAGTAGTGCATGAGACCCATGTCCTTCATTTCAAACTCTCTTGCAAGGTCCTCCTTGCAAGATATGATCAACTGCTCAGCACTAGTTAAAATCAAGTCATCAACATATAAGAAAATAATCAACAATTTACCTTCTACCAAAATATAATAGAAGTTTGTATTCACTTCACTTTTGGTGAAGCCCAAACCGGTGAGATAGATATTGATCCTGGTGTACCAAGCATGAGGTGATTGCTTGAGACCGTATAATGCTTGCTTGAGTTTGCACACATGAGATTCCCGATCAAAAGTCTCGAAGCCTTCTAGTTGCTTGATATACATCTCCTCCTCAATAACTTCATTGAGGAATCCAATTTTCACATCCATCTGGTGGATCTTCCGCCCCATCTGTGCAATGAGAGCAAGGATTGATCTGATGGATGAGTACCTTGCTACAGGAGCAAAGGTCTCCTCATAGTCAATCTTTTCAACATGAGAGTACCACCTGGCCACAAAGCTGGACTTGTATTTTTCTATGCTTTCGTTTGCTGCATGCTTTACCTTGAAGAGCCATCTCGAACCCACAACTGATTTTCCTATCAGTGTTGGGACCACTTCCCAAACACTATTGTTTACAATGGATTTGTACTCCACTATTGCATCAACCCATATAGGTTGCTCTACTATTTCCTCAAAAGAGGACGTCTCAGTCTCTATAAGCTTGGTCATTAGAGCCATGTAGCTAGTGTATCGATCTGGTGACCTTCTCTACCTGCGTTGATTTGAAGGAGCACCCACATTCTCCCTTACATCCTGCACAAGTCTCTCAACTTCCCTAGTCCTTTTCCGGCCTTCTTTGGATGATTCTGCTTGAAAGGCTATCTCCACTCTTTTCTCCTCAATTTGTGGCTACTCCACAACTTCTCAAGGTTCCTTCCTTTGGAGCTAAAAGCTCCTCTTCTAGTGGCATATGAAGCTCTCTCTCAAGAGAGCACTACATGGCTTTGTCTTCATCAAATTTTACATCCCTTTGCACAACTGTCATTTCGAGGGATGGAAAGTACACACGGTAGTTGTGAGGAGTTTTTGTGTAACCCATAAATAACCCCAATTCTTCTGTCGACTCTATCTTCTTCCTTGATTCTTTGGAGACATGACGATAAACAAAGGCTCCAAAAATTCTGAAGTGCGACACATCTGGCTTCCTCCCCGAGAAAGCCTCCTCTGGTGTAATCATGCCAAGAATCTGATGAGGATTCATCTTTTTCAAATAGACTGCTGTGTTGGATGCCTTGGCCCACAAATGAATAGGTAGGCCCTCATCATGCAACATTGCCCTCACTTCTCCCACAATGCTACGGTTCTTCCTCTCAACCACCCCATTCTGCTGTGGGTTGTGGGGTGCTTTCAACTCTTGTCGAATGCCTTATTTTTCACATAACTTTTTAAATTCATTTGATACGTACTCACCTCCATTATTGCTCATGAGAGCCTTCACTTACTTGCCCATTTATTTCTCCACCACTACCTTGAATTCTACAAACTTGGAGAATGTCTCATCATTCTTTCGCATGAAGAAGATCCAACACTTTTGTGAGAAGTCATCAATAAAAATGAAAAATTATTTGTGTCTAGTAGTGGAGGATGTCGAGAAAGGTCCACAGACATCAGAGTGGATCCTTTCAAGGACTGCATGTACTTTGCTATCTCGATAATGGAAAGTGGCTTTTGTATACTTCCCCAAGGTACACCCTTTGCATGTATCTTACTGCTCTAGTGCTCCTTTGGGGAGGCTTGTGGTTATATGTTTTATGATCTTCAAAGTGCCATGATGCAAATGGCCAAGTCTTCTATGCCAAAGTTCACCAACATCATAACTCTGCACCTTCTTCGTCTTTGTGCTCAATGCAACATAATCCTCTACATCTAGCTTGTACATGTTTTTCACATGAACGCTAATCTGCTTCACTTGTCCTATGGCTATGTGTCTCAAGAATGTCTTTCCTTTCCTAAAAATCACATCATGACCACGGTCTTCCAAAACTGCAACAAAGACGAGATTTTTCTTTAGGCCCGGAACGAACATAACATCCTTGACCCTGAGGGTGGAGCCCGACTCCCTCTAAAAGGCAATTGTACCAATATTGGTCACACTATACCTTTTGTCATCCCCCACCTCAATGTGCATCTGCAAGTCTTTTTCCTCTAGGTCACTAAAAATTTGTTTATTCCCCGTCATACGGAACAAGGCACCTAAGTCCAAGTACCACACGCTCCCCATCATTGTGTTGGCCATGCATGCAATGAGGGTAAAGTTAATCTCGAACTGTGAAGCCAAATCTTCAACTACTCCTCCTCCTGAGGTCTTCCTGCTTGTCTTCTTGTGTGGACACTTCGTGGCAGAGTGCCTAAATTCATGACGGTGAAAACACTTGATTCTAGACAAGTCTTTCTTCTTGCCCCCTTGACTAGATTCTGGTTTGGATTGGGATTTCATCATTTTTCCCTTCTTTGCCTTTCCATCCAAGGCACAATTTCCTTCATCCTCGCCCTTGGATGAAGTCCCATCTCTGGTATTGTTCCTTATTTCCTCTTGTACCAAGTCAGACCATAAGCGCTCCCAACTTGGTAGTTTCTCCCTCCCATTCACCGAATCTTGATAGCTATGCCAACTCTTGGGAAGGCCCAAAAGGGCTAGAGCTACCAAGTCTTCTTGAGGGACATTAACACCGACCTTGCCAATTTCATCACAACACTTTGTAAACTTTCTCAGATACTGCGAAATTGTGTCATTCTTCTACATATTGATACTTCAAAGTTTATCCTTGAGTGCCAACTTCCTATGGTCACTACTATTCTCGAACAATTCTTTTAGTACTTTCCACATTGCGAACGAAGTTTATTTTCTGTGGAGATTCGAGACAATATGATCTCGTACTCCCTCCAAGATGATTCTCCTCGCCTTAACTACATCTTTCTTCCATTGAGCAAGGTTCTGAGCATCAGATGCTTGAGGTTTTGCAACATCTGTCTTGATGTATTCTAGCAACCCATTGTCATCCAATACTACCTCCATGTGGTCCTTCCATGCAACAAAAGTAGAGGTGTCTTCCAAGGCATACTCTAGCCTTAGACCATTGAAAGCCATCTTCTCAGTCCTGAAGAAAACGTGCTACACTGATCTTCAAATTCGAACCTCTGAGACCCAACTTCAAATTCCTTCTCTAATGTGAATCCAACTCTGACACAATGAAGAAATTAGACTGTAGATTCAAAACTGCTAATGAAATTTACTAAATCACAAGACTCTAAACTTTACTGCTTTGTGAACATTAATTCACAATCTAGAACACAAATCATAGACATGCAAAAGGAAACATCACACATGCACATAGATTTATCTAGGGGAAAGAAACTGCTCAAAACCCCTTCCTATCTATATTGCATTAATAAAAAAATAAAGATGAATATGTATGCTTTCTCAAGCCTAAGCACAACTTGCAAGTGTATAATCTATTTCTCTGCCTGACTGACTGAATCTGGCCAATACTTAGCCAATTTTCAAGCCCTCTAAGCTCCTATTTCCTTGTGATTTTCCTTGAGGAAATTAGCCCCTATTACATAAGAAATTCCCTCAATTGGATTGCACAATTCCTCTAGGTTCATCCTCTGACTTCATGCACAACCTGTACACTTCAGAATAGTCTACAACTAATAGTACACTACCTTGGAATCTCCATCTCAATTGGGTAACTTGAATTCTCTGCATGCATAAATTATTTTGGGCTGATTGATTAGTTCACTGGTTGATCACTAAGTTTGGTTGAAGTTACACTTCAATAACTTGACCTACACTAGTTCCTCTAATAGTTAGAAGTAGTTTAACTAATGATAACTCAATTTAACTGAAAGAGATTGCTACAAATTAGCAATCAATCGTATTGCACTGAACTCAAGCTTCCCCAACTTGAATTAATTGAGTGACAAGTGCCATGTCACCTCAGTTAACTACCTCCAAGATTTCTGTTGAAATGGAAATTTGATTTTTCTCTAGTTTGACCAAGGCAAAGTCAAACTGAGATTTTCTTGTTGCATTTTCAACAATATGCTAGTATACTTGCAAGTGTAAATCATGATTCTACTTATGGAATGTAAATCATTACTCTACTTGCAGAATGTGAACAAAAGCACTTGAAAAAGGAAATTTTATCTAAAGCATATGACTAGAAAATCCAAGAGCATAAATTCAAAAAATAGGTCTAATATACTTGCATTGAAGAGTGTCCCTTCTTATCACCGAGTTAAAGATAATTCAACTTTGGTAACAGAGTCCTTACACATTGCATAAGAGAACAATCTTTGTGATTTAATTGTGGAAAGTTTTCTACTAATTCTGCTTGTTGTTCTATACTATTAGTAAGGAAGGATAGGTCTAAATTGGTACTTGGTCTTCCCCAATGAGGGATTCAAATCTTGGAGGCCATTATTCAATCCCAAGATGCAAAAATCAAGCTCTTAAAGCAAATCTGGTCAAGTTTAGACAATGGTACATGATGCTATAGGATTGCCCTATTTTTCTAAAGGGTTGGATCCGAGAGCATCCCGAGGATAAGAAAGGTGTTCTGAAGGTGGGAGAAGGTAAATGAGGGTGTGTGAAGGACGTGTGAAGCCTTTTTCCAAGCTTAACAACCCTTGAAGGCTAATCTTGCATGAAAGTACATGCTCACGATGTCCCCATTGATCTTGAAAAGATGATCTCAGTGGAAGAATTTGGGGGCAATATGAGGTGTTAAGGAGGAGGATGGTAATGAAAACATTCATGTAGGATGAGTATGCTAATCCTTGCAAGTCATTGGTAGTACCTGCAGACTAACAATCAACCCCTTCTTACTCTTGGAAAGAACATAAATCTATTGATCAAATTGTAGAAAAACAAATCAAGATGGAAATGATTAGTTGAATTTTATTTCATCAAGAACTACTCTATCCTACAACATACATCTAATCCAGGTGCAAAGGCATGATATTAATGTCTAGGATGCAGAAACAAAGTAAGCAAGAGAACTATAAACCAAAACCTAGCAATTTTCAAAGGAAAACAAACACATATTTTTGGCTTGTTGTTGTAGACTCCTCAACCACACTTCCCACAAGAGAGGTGGTAATTAGGTCTAAAACCACAATTTTTTGCAATCTAACTTTTGCCTAAACAAGGAAAGAAATACCACTACTCACTTAATGAAAAAACAAAATAAAATACATAAGAGATATTAGAGCCTCTGGGTTGGGCCCTAACCCAAGGGTCTCATCCCTCCAAAGTTAACTCAAATGTAGACCAACAATGAACCTTTCAATAACACGAAATAGAGTTCAAATAAATCATATCAAAATGGAAATAACAGTCCCAAGCACTTGACTCTCAATAGCTCTTCCTAGCTCCCAAAATTTTGAATCCTAATGAGCCCTTAGGCTTGTTTATTTATACAAAAGATGACTGAGGGGAAGCTTCTTTGGAAGGAGGATTGCTTCCCTCAACCTCGAAAATAATGGATCTAGTTCCCTTAGATCCTTTCATGCATTGGAGTTCATCGGCTACCAGTGGACCTCGGGTTGTAGATGAGTGTAGATGAGTGATTGTAGGGATCACTTCGATTCAAAGGAGAGTAAATGCAGGGGACAAGCCTCCTACACTTCCTCTAGCTTCCTCCATCGTGCCTCTACATCATAATTGTACTAAAAAATGCTCTTTTTCCTGCACATAAACCACATTAGGCCACAAAGTATGACAAACACCCTTTAGTCTTCCTACTAAGCACATTATAGCGAAAAAATGTAAATTAATGTGAGGAAATAAATAATTTATGGGTTGGAGGATATTGAAATGGGCCTTAAAATATACCTTTTGATGGGACCCATCATCAACATGGCTACCAGGTGGCACTCATTGGGTGGCCCAAGTGGCTTTGCCTATTAGCATGTGAGTCCTACATGGCATGCCACATCCTCTCGGACCCCACCACGTCATCTTGTTATGCCATTAGGTATGCCCACGCTACATTGGTAGCGTTAGCTCTCCGCATGGGCCCCAAAATGTGCTTTGGAGATAAAATACATCATAATAATTTGTTCAAGTTTGGCCCCTTGACAGGAAAACCCATAACTTTACACCCAAGGCCCCAAATGTCGAACTCTTGACGTTGTTCGACCTGGGCCCACATTCGAGCTTCCAAAGGCCTTCCACAATTATCAACCCATTCAACCTTGAACACCAAATGCTACAGGATGATGTCACGCTAACATTGCCTCTGCCACATGGCCCTCTCACAGGATGCCATGTGTCTTGTGTATTTAGGCCATTTGGTCCTCCAAATTGGCCACTCACACCTGCCATGTGTCATGACTTCCGTAAGACACACCAACTCCCTTCCAAATCAGTAGACCTTGTCCTGGTCCCACCTTAATAACCCTTATCGTGTTGGGTGATGGATTTTTGTTATAATTATTTTCAGGTCTTCATCCCTAAAACAAGGAAACACTTACCAAACCTCGCGGGGCCCTGAAAGATTATGAACCTTGAACTCCACTAGGCTTCGAATGAGTCCAAACCCTAAACTCCAATGGGCCTTACCTGAAATTCTGGTCTTCAACACTTGAAGCCTGTTAAATGTGCGCAACACCCCTAAAGGACAAACCCCTTGAATTCTCGAACTATTAAAGTAGTTCAGGCTTGGGCCTACCTCCAGCCATTAGAGCTACTGGGGCCCTCAGCCATTTGGGCTAGTCATTGCATTTACAATGAAAATTGGCCCGAACTCTTAAATATGTGGCCTAGAACCCACCTTGTCTTTGTGTTGTTTTGTAAATTTTACTCATAGTTTTTCGTAAGTTTTCAGTTGAACCTCCTAATCGATTCTTTCATGCCTCGGTACATAGACAAGGGTTTTCCCCTGATTTTCTTTATAGGCTCGTGGGCCAAATTCTTGGCCTGCCAGAACTGCTCCCCATCTTGCCTTAGCCATGAAAACTCAAAATTTTGCATTAGGATCATTAGTTCTTCCTCATGGTTATACACAATGAAACTGCCTCATTCCAGGCTTCATAGAGTTCACACTGGAACTATAACTATTATATAAATCAATAGAGTTACAGGGAGACTCAATCCTACACACACACATACACACAAACATATGTATGCATGTATGTATTTTCATTCATTCATAACAACTCAAAGCACATAGAGCATATGAACATGCATCCAATTATGAACACAATAGGGACACATGGTCCTCCTGATAACTTATGCGTTTTATCAACATTGATATGGAGTACACATGTAATAAGAACATTTTCGTGACAATACAAGCCATGAAACAACAATAAAGCATCATAGTGAAATATCATTCACAATAACACAAGTTTCCACTTATCTTGTATTATAGATGAGTTTTCCAATATTATGACTCTAACTCTCCACCCAACCTTAGATTGTCTGCATTGCAACCTTTTGTTGCAACCAGATACCCTCGAGCTAGATCTAGAGTTCGAGGAGGTAGTTTGCTCAGGAGTTCTCTATCATTCACTTAAATACAATGAAAGTATCCCACTTCTTAGGTGTTCTCAATAGCTCCCTACTATTCCACCACACAGGCTTTTAAATCCACAACAAAACAACACAGGGTCCATTCAAAGAATGTAGAGTCTCATTTTAGTATTGGAGAGAGAGATATAAGAATAAAAGGGGGGTTTATTAGTTGCGTTACCTTTGTAGGAATAAGAGTGCATTTTCCAACAACTTCTCAGTGGTGGTATCACCTGTGTTCTTAGCTCCCCCAAGGCTACACTAGATGTTATCAACCCACTAGCTTTGGGGTGCTTCAATCTCTCAGTAAGTTCTCAACCAACATAGTCTCCAGTGGTTTTATCATCCCCGGGAACACATCCATGGCCCTAGTGATTTGCAACCAGAAAGCCCCATGGGTTTCTCAGCCTAGCTATCACCAGAGCATCCCTACTCAACTGAAGTCTCTTCTAACATTCACATACAGTGGCTCCACATAGGCCTTACTAACACACAAACACATTACAACTTTTGTGAAACACAAGGACTCCACCCACACTATTGCAAGATACACACATTCATGGATACTACTCGGCAAGTAGACAACCCTCCCCATTAGTGCATTATCCTCTTACCTTTGTTAATGCTTGCCCTAACTCCTCTTGCATGTTGACTTTGTCAATAGAGTCTGCGAGGAAACCTGTGAACAAGTCCTTTTGCTCATGTGCCCATTTCCTCCGTTAACTTCCTGCATAATAGAGTCATCCCTCCCAACAAAGATTTAGGTGGTAACTTAAATGCTAGGCATGGTTATAAACTCCTCCTCCACCTGTTGACCTTCAAATCCATGTCCCATCTCAGCTAGTCATCATTTACAATTAAAAATTATTTACATGAATTTACAATTCATAATAACATTTACAAGAGGGTTATAAAAAGGGTTGTCACATCAATGAAATGCAATGGGGAAAATGTTCATTGATACCCTTGTGGATATTTGTGACAAAACTTGGGGGAGGAGGGGGGGAGGTAGTGGAACCTTTAAATTTATATGCCCTCATGATTGTCATGGTGGAAAACCTTATGGTGCTTCATATACTCAAGTGAGGAGGCATCTTTCTAGGGTAAAATATGGAGAGAAATGATAATAAAGGCGCCATAGGGATCTCAGTTTTCCCTAAGATATTAGTGTAATAAGAGCAAAAATACATAAAAATAGAGGAGGTTGCACAAAAAAGACAGTAAGAAACACAAACTTCAATTCGATGCAACCTATAGATTTGGTGGTGGTGGCCACACAACTTCATATCCTCATGAAACTTCTGAAAGCTTTGAATCTAGAAGAACAGTAGTATATTTCCTTTATGTTGGTGGGAGGGATGACGTGAATGCAAAATTGTTGTGGTTTCTTTGTGCTTTAGCATATTATTCAATGTGATTTTCTCCCCCTACTAGCATGATTTGGTTAAGACCATCAATGAGGCCCTAGAAGGGTACACAAGTCCCAGCTATGAAAAAGCTAGAACTTTGTTATCCGATGGAGAAAAGGAAAAGATTCATAAAGACTTGACATGGTTTACATATGAGTGGAAGGATTGTGGGGTGTCCATTATATCAAATGGTGAAAAATGTTAGAAACTAACATTTGATTAATGTTCTTGGTGTTTCTACTAGCAATGTACTATTTCTTGCAAGTCACGACTCTTCCTCATTCAATGCATCTTCTCAAAACATTGTAGATCTCTTATTGAAAATAGTTAATGTTGTTGGTCCTAATAATGTGGTTCAAGTAATCACTGATAATACAACAAATTGTAAGGGAACAAGAAAAAGTAGTGAGCGAACTCATCCACACATATTTTTGTCTAGGTGTTTGGTGCACACATTGAACCTTTTGATGCATGATAATGTCAAGTATAAAGAAGGCAAATTGATTAATCAACTACAAGAGAGGGAGACAACTTAGTAAATATGTCACAAGGCATACAAGGTTCAAGTACTTTTATGGAACTTACTCCAAGTTGTAGCTACTTAAGATTTCAAAAACTAGATTTGCAAGCCATAATCTCACCTTAAGGCACCTATTGAAGGTGATACAAGCTTTGGGGATGAGTGATTCATGGGATGGAGTGAGCATTGATAAACATGGTGCTAATGTAGTGGACACTGTTCTCGACATTAACTTTTGATCATAAGTTAGATATGTTTTACAATTCACCACGCCAATTTATCACATGATCAAGTTTGTAGATTCATATCGACTAATAATTGGGGAGGTGTATGAGGAAATGGATATCATGTTGGGGTAGATTAAAGACATTTTTGAGCGTAGAGATGTTAACTTGTATAACTATATTCATGCAAAAGTCAAAAAACGATGGTAAACACTTAACATTTCACTCCATGCCTTAATATATGTTCTTACCCTAAATATTATAATGTATCATGGCTTTCATTACCAATGGCTGGAGGATGGGCCTAGAGAAAACCACAACAAGACATAAATAGGTTGGTTATATGAAAGAATTAAATAAATTAGTTCCTAATGAGTGGTGTGGCATCATACAAAGACAATTTAGCAACTAGATCCTTTGCATTGGTTCCTTTGGGACCAACCATGTAGTGCGGGATTGACGGGATTTGACTTCTCTTGAGTGGTGGAACATGCATGAATATGCTACTCCACATTTACAATGTTTGGCAATATGGGTACTCTCATAGGTAGTGAACACTTATAGCACCTATAGTTTCATCTATGTTGTCAAAATAAATAGGTTGAATATAAATTGGGTAGAGAGCTTGGTTTATGTTAATGACAATTCGCAATTGTTGTACCATTATTGTGAGGAAGATAAGACCAATAAAGACTTGATGTTTTGAGACAAAAAATTAGAGGATGATAATTTGGAGGATGGAGTGTTATATTTATAGCAATTGGGGAATTCTCTTATCTAGGATGATGATGATCGTGTTGAGATGCCACCCCCATCCACTACCATGGTCCCCATGTCCAATACTTCAACAAATATAACAAAGGTTTCATCTTTAGTTCCACAACCACTGTCTACTTCAATACCACCACTTGTAGGCCCACATAATGGTCATGTTGGTGTAACGAGAAGTGATTAGTAGATAGATTCACTGCTTTATTTGTCATAGTCTATAGATTAGACTTTAGTTTTATGTATTTTAAGTTTTCAGTTTGTCTACTTCAGTGTGATAATGCCTATTTGTAAACATTACTATTTGGTCATGTTGATAGATTTTAGATAAGCTATTTCAATGTTTTAATGGCATACTTTCTATTATATGCTTACAATTTGATACTTTTTATCTTCCATTGTCTATGATTTGCATAAAAGTTTGTTTGTAATTGCTATAATCTAAATGGTTGATGCTTGAATAATTAATCATTAATGTGCCATGGATGCCATTTATATATTGTTTATGTATAAATATGTGTGATTTCATATATTCTGCAGCTACTTTGGCAGCGTTGGATGTGCCTGTTGTATCTCTGAGATGATAATGGTCAGCTATCATGCCAGAGCATCTAAGATAATTGTTTTGGGGGTTTTGTTTTAATTTGGAGGACCAATGTATGAAACAGATGTAACACTGTAATGCCTAACCTTGTGAATAATATTAATATCAAAGCAGAGGTCTGCTATAAAATTTCACATAGTGATATAGCTTGTATGGTGGCGAGCAGAAACAGAGAAATAATATGATTATCACAGTTTTCAAATTGAAAATTAAATAATCATAAGTATGAAATCCTTTAAACTATGTTCAGAAGGTTTAAGAGAATATGCTTAAGCTTACAAAAGATGCTGATGATTTATTGATTAAGAGGGAATTAATTAAACAAGCAGTCCATTAACTCATTCTCTTTATATATTACCACTTCAGAAGATTATATGAATAGATTGAAACTCAATTATTCCTACTTAGTTATCTCTGTAAGACATAAGAATATGAAGAAAAACATAATTAGTAACACTGGAAAAAATTACAGGAAACACGAACTGTGTAAAACAAAATTTAGAATCCTTTGCTTTGTATTAATGATCCAGAAAAGTCAAGTACATCAAATGTTTAGAAATGCTTCTTCAAGGGTGAAACCCTTAATAACTTGTGAAGAGAGTTATTTATACAACAATAGAACTAAGAAAATATCCTAAATTGTTTTTACAAAAATAGATTATTATAAAATCAAAATAAAGACTGTTAGTTGATCTGGCACTATTTTGATGTTGCGCTGTTCATGACTATCATTGAAAAAATTGAAAATTGTTGAAGCTAGCAGACTATTCCTCCAAAAGCTGAATGTTGTTCGATTTTCACGTCAGATGTCATATTTCCTAATGACCTTTCATCTGATACACTTTGATTTGTATTTCTTTATCTATCTCATCTATTTAGTTTTTTACCATGAATGCTCTGTCACCTGCTTTTACTTTTACCAGTCACAGTAAATCACATCATCTGGTACTTATACTCTTATCCTACATTTATGTCTTTAGTAAAAGTGAATTTCACTAAAGACCTATTTGACTTCATGTGAAAATGTGATATGTTGTTGCTGATTTATCTCTATTTTAACAGTCATTGCCTCTGTGTAAATGATTTCTTCTACTCTATTATAATTGTCTTTTCCTTATGAATAAATCCTTTTGAGTAGATTTCTTTGCGAATCTTGGAGTAAACAGGTTTTGGAACTAGTATCAAAACTATTTATCCAAGCTTCTGGCCTTCTAATCACCTGTAAAATAAAACAATTTATTAATAAAACACAGGTTGGCAGGGAGGTGATAATGGTTTCAGGGAACAAGAAAGTCTGTGGACAGAGTCCGGAGCGTGTTCGGGAGGTAAATAGAGGTGAAATTGGGTTACAGATGCTTAGGGCGGTGTAGGAAGGCTTAGGCGGGCTTAAGTGAGAAAACAAGTGAAAAGAGTGAAAAGGACGGCCTTTGGCGTTTTAATGGGTAACGGCTAGAATTGGCGAGGAATATCATAATGAAGAGTGGATGGTTTCAACCCACGCAGGGAGGTGGTATTAAGGTTCATCGCACCGCTTTTGGCAGTCAGGTGGTTTTTCCATGAGAGCAATCGAGTTCATGTAAAGCTGCCACGTAGCCGAAAGGGGCCTGACCAAAACCACGAATCGCGCGTGCTCTCAGACGTGTAAATCTCATAAAGGAAATCAACGCGATATGGATGTGCTTCATCAAATATGGGGGTGCAAGATCTAACGGCTGTCGCGGGGTGGAAATGTATGGAGGGAAATCAGGCAGAGATTAGCGGGGCCCAGGGGATAATTATAATGGATTTGTAATTAATTAATGAATAAAGTAGGTTAAAAATATAATGAACAGGTTTATGGTGTGGGATCAGGGTTAAATGCAGTAGGGTTTGTTAACTACACCAAGGGGGTGGGTTAAAAGGTTTTATATATCGGGAAAATGTGAATATAGCGGAGGTTTGTTAAGTAATGCGGGGGGAACACAAAACTTAGAATATAGGGGTTTTATGGGTTTTTAGGCATATGGAGGAGTTAGTTAAGTAATGCGGAGGATGATTTTCAAAGGGAAATGTCTAGGGAAAAGGGTTAAAATTAAGGAAAAAAGGTTAAAATGAGGGGAAAGGGTTTCACACTAGGGAAAGGTGTTTTTGGGTAGGGGAATGAGTTTGGAGGGTAATTTTTTAGGAAAATGTGTGAAACCAAAGGGCAAGGGTGAAAATGAAGGGAAAATGGTATTTTCATAAGAAATGATGGGATAATGGGAAATTAATAAGTATGTAGTGGGGGGTGTTGGAAATACTGAGGGGGGGGGTGAATCAATATTTCTTTTTCCGACTATTGTTTTACCAGTTAAAACATTTATATTCAGAACACAAGATGAAAAACAAGAATAAATGCGTTTATTAATATAATCTTTGTAGTAAAATAGATACAATATATAAGTGGTTGCAATCAGTTGCCAAGCACCAACTTGGACTTTTGTGAGGCTCCAACCTCCAGAGCTCCAACTCTATTTCGCCAGGGCACCAATCTTGGACTTAGGAGCACCAACTCCCAAGGACTTCAATCCTTCCAGTTCCGAGACACCAGTCCCAAAGACACCTATCCTTTCTACTTCTGAGGCACCAATCTCAAGGACTCCAATCCTTCTTACTTATGAGGCATCAACCCTAAGGACTCCAATCCTTCTTACTTCTGAGGCACCAACCGCAAGGGTTCCAACCTAATCTTGTCAAGGCATGTTTGATAGTAATGTTCTGCTATCAGAACTCTTCTTTACTGAGTTCTGTCTATTTATAGCTTCACTGTAGTCTCCATGCTACAACATCAATGATAACCAGTCTTCTTATGAACGAGTTTGTACAACTCTTCATATTGCGCACACAAAGTCTCCAATAGCCTTCATGACCTCTGATAATGTCTCCATACAGCTTTAGTGAGTCCACTGTTAGCTGCATTAAGCTCTGCATAAGAACCAACTTTCTGTTCAAGCATGTGTTCTTATTGTCACAGTGAATGCTTCAGCATGACTGTTTCTCTGCTGGCTACTTCTCCCTTCAACTGTCTCCTGTCCTGTTGGTCCTTCAACCCTTTTTCTGTTCTGTTGGACCCCTGCTGCTGCCTATATTTCCTCTAGCATTTTCAACAACACCACTATTGTTCTCTGTTTTTTCCTGTTCTATACATTTTTGATGCCTCTAACTGTCGGTTTCCTCTTTCCGTTGGCTCTTAGACTTCCTCAATGCTCGCTTCAGCTCCCTCTGCGTTGGCTTGTCCTTTGGCTTCCCTCTACTTCATTGCTTTGGATTTTTAGTTGCTGTAGCTTCCTCTGTTGTGCTTGATCCTTGGTTGTTGTGGCTTCCTCTGCGCTGGCTTTACTTCTTCGACTTCTTGTTTCTTTGGCTACCTCTGTCTATTCAGGTTTACCAATGCTCATAGGACACGTTCATTCATAAGAGAAAATTGCTGCATGTTAAAGTTGTAACAGAGTCCCTTTTTTTCAATGATAATAGGCATACACAGAGAGACTGTATCAATCAGGACGACCCCTCATGCCACGTCACAATCGTAATTGCAATCGGCATCATTTTGGCCTTCTGAACTATCAGGAGTGTTATTATAGGCTTTTTGGCCTAAATAACCCTGCACAATACAAATATTTCAATACACAGGAATATATGAAACATAACGACTGAACTGACAAACTTCAAATTTATTACACTTGATTCTATAACCACATCAGGTACGATGTGCAATCACAATCGGCAATCGCGCTCATGACATCGCTGATAGCTGATGGCCGATTCTCCACTGGATGCGATATTAGCATTGAGTTATGTTATAATGGAACCATCAAAGCCATGACATACATCGCAATAGGCGCTTGGGAGAGTGACAACCCTTTGTGATTGCGATGGGCGGATGCGATATATAATTAAACCATAGCACAATGTTGCAGTGGGTCCTCATGTATATGTCGCTGTCGGGGGTTTGGGGTGATGGCACTTAACTGAACCGCCGATTATCACGCTGCCTCTATACTCTGATATATATGTACTTCTTCGCTCCGATAGTGTATTCCACTATAACTTAGTCTTCTGCCTCCGATAGTGTATTTGCAATATAACTAAGTTGTTCGCCTCTGATAGTGTATTTGCACTACAACCAAGTCTTCCGCCTCCAATAGTGTATTTTCAATACAACCAAGTCTTTCGCCTCTGATAGTTTGAATGCATATATATATGAGTTTTGGTCTTCGATAGTGTTAATATATATATATATTATATATATATATATATATATATATATATATAGTATATAATATATATATATGAGTTTTGGCCTCCGATAATGTTAATTCATGCATATATGCTCTACGATAGCTATGTTTTGTTCTTTTCTCCTCTGATAGCTCCAATAGATTTGTTTTGCTCTCTGCTTCCTATGATAGCTCTGTTTGCTCCTTTGTTTGACCTGTTTTCTCCTCCGATATGTTCTTCTTTGGCATATATATATGACATATATATGGCTCTTCCTATAGCTCCGATTGCTTTGTTTTTCCTCCTCTGGCATGTTGACTCCTCTTTTGATGACTTCTTCTTCTTGATTCTTCTTGGGCATGTATTACATGCAATGCTCCCCCGATATGGCTCCTCTTGTTCCAATGTCTTCCTTTGGCTTTGCAATGTCTTTCAATGACCTCCTCTTGATACCTTGATACCTTGATGGCTTCTGCCTTTTCTGACATTCCTCTCTTGCTCTGATATTTTGCAATATGCTTTGATATGCCTCCTTAGTTAACTCCTCCGTTAACAGACTCTTACTTATGGCTTGGCTATCCTGATGGCCTTGCTCCTGTCTCTTCATGGATCTACTCTGCTTCCCCTTGGCTTCATATCATCATCTAGTATCTCGAATATTGCCATATTGACATCAATGACAACTTAGGTCAATAGGGGGGTGAAAAGAAATGAGAGGAAGTTAATCAAATCAACTAGTGAACATCTTTTCACTTTCATAACTGCTCCTGCACACTAAAACATTGGATCAAGGATGATAAATGTGCTTATGCTTTAACAACCTTGTATTTTTGCAACCTTGTATTTTTACTTATTTTTTAGAGTGCATTTAAGTTAGCAACCCAATATTTCTTTTCATGAATAATCTACCTCTATACCTTATTCTCTCCATTGGCTTAGATTAAACTGTTGAGCCAATTTCATTTTCTACCTATGATAATCAATTTAAAACAAATCCAAATATGATTAAACTATATAATTGGATTAAATAAACTAGTGCGGCATCTAAACAAATTGCACACAACTATTATTTTCAAAAGTGAATTAGAGTAAAAGTAGTCGCATTTAGATTTGCAACACTTTCAGAGTTTTTTTGTTTTTTGTTTTTGTTTTTCTCTCGAACCTAACATTTTATTTTTGCCTTCATTTTTTAGGGCATCTTTTCTAACATTTTTTTTGATATGGACATATTTATCAAAATATTTCATTACAATTTTATTTAGTATTCTTTTTGTCCATATCTAGCTTAACATTTTTTTTTGAAAAATATTTTCATTTTTTGGACTAATTTATTTTAACTTACCAAAACTAGAAAATGCTACAACATTGGCTCCATTTGGGGATTGCTTTCTCCTGTAGAATGCATAGAACCTACAAATCCATGTGCCTTCTCCTTGGGCTAAGGAGTCTTTTGCTGTAAAAAATCACACTGACGGCTTGAAAAGTAAAAGAAACCGGAGTTTTTACAATGGTAGTAATGAAATCTACTTCAACTTCTTAGTATTGAATGTAATGTTTGAGAAAACTTCCATTTACAGGATAAGTAGAATATATCCCCTCAAGATTTTGTAGCACAAAAGTGTTGTTTCCCTTCATTTCAGCAATTGCTGAAGGTCCAAACCATAGGTTGTCAAACTTTCCATGTTTTCCCTTTTCTTCTCTCCTGGAATCCCATCTTAGAACTAGATCACCTTCCTTGAAGTCCCTTTCCCTAACTCTTCTGTCAAACATGCTCTTCATCTTATTCTAATACTTTTTCTATTTGTATTGAAGTTCATCTTTGTTTTCATCTAGTTCAATAATCTAATTTATTCTCCTTGAAAAATCATCAGGTTCATATGTTGAATCTTGCAGGAGTTTTAAAACAGGGAAGGCCAAATTGGTAGGGAAGATTGCATCTTTCCCATAAACTAACTGGAAAGGAGATTTTCTAGTAGATCTCTTTGGAGTAATTCTGTTTGCCCATACTGCATAAATTAAATGAGAGTCCCACTCTTTTTATGACCTGCTAGAGTCTTTTTGATTACCTTTACCAGACTTTTATTTGAGGATTCTGCAAGGCCATTACCTTGTGGGTAATATGGAGTTGAATGATGTAACAAAATATGATATTTCTGGCAAAACTCTATCATTTTAACACTAGAAAAACTTGTTGCATTATAAGTGAAAATTTGAGTTTAGAAACCAAATCTAGATAAGATGTTCTCTTCAATAAATTTGATTACTATTGAATCAGTAGCATCTCTCACTGGAATTGCTTCCACTGATTTAGTGAAGTAGTCTATTGCAGTGAGGATCCATCTATGTTGATTACTTGAAGTGGGATGAATCTCTCCAACAAAATCTAATCCCCATTGGAGAAAAGGTTCTGAGACTATTGATGGAACTAGTGGAAGAGTTGCTACTTTTTGCTTACCAGCAAACATTTGACAAGGAACACAACCTTTGACCTTTGCTCCTACTTGTAAGAACAATGTTGGCCAATAAAATACTTCCCTTAATATCTTATATGCTGTTGCTCTCCAAGCATAATGTCCTCCACAAAATCCTGTATGAAACTGGTCAATGATTCCTTTAGTTTTTGATTATGTTAAACATAATAACAAAATATTTAGTGGGTATTTCCAGTACAAATTTGCATTATGATACAATACTTGACTACTTTCAGTTTGAGAGTTTTACACTGGCTTTTGGAGAATGATGCTGGACATTCAAAATGGATCAAGAAATTTACAATGTCTTGGTACCAATCTAACAAAAGAAATTTGTCATCAATGTATAAAGGGTGGATCTGATTTGAAGGTAAGGGTTTTTGTGGATTCTTTTCTTCAGGATGAAGGGAAGGTTCTTGTGGATTCTCCCCTTCTGCAAGGACATAAGGTTCTTGTGTATTCTTCTTATATGAAGTTTGAGAAAGTTCTTGTGGATTCTTCCCTTGTATCTCTAAAACATAATTGATTTTGAGCACTTTACAGTTGCATTTAGCTAGGAGCTTAGTTAATCCTTGGCCTTTTACTAGCTTTGTAGTTTTGATAGTTAGATCAAACTCCAGTATTTGAGTCATCCATCTACCTCTATTTCTATCAGTGTTTGGTTGAGTTAAAACAATTTTCATAGCACTGTTAGGAACATAAGCAGTGATAGGAGAATGTAGGACATACATCCTGAATGATTTCAGGGCTTGAATAAGGGCATAGGCTTGCTTCTCAATTATGTCATACTTAAGCTTGACATCTCTCATGACCTTAATGAGAAGGCTATGTGTTGGTCATGGGAATTTTCATTCTTTTATAATAAAACAACAACAAGGGTTGTTTTTGAGGCAAAGGAAAAGATACTGAATGGTTTAGTGTAATTAGGGTTGGCCAAGGTGGGAGCTTCAGAGATAGCTTTCTTGATCTGATCAAATGAATGCTGGGAAGAGACAGTCCATTTAACTTCATGATCCTTTCGGAGCATGTCAATTATACCTTTTACAATCTTAAGATAATTTGGGATGAATCTCCTTAAAAAAATAATCTTGCCTAGAAACGCTTGAATCTCCTTCTTGTTTCTAGGTACGGTCAATGTTTTAATGGCAGACACATGCTTGGGATCAATCACCACTCCTTTTTCTTAAATTATATGGCCCAACAGTTTTCCTTCTTTGATAGCAAACAAAGACTTTTTAGGATTCAATGATATTCCGAATTTTCTACACCTATCAAAAACCTTGATCAAGTGCTTTAGATGTTTTTGATCAAATTTAAAAAAAACAGTTATGTCATCAAGATAAATGACCACAAATTTATTTACCTGACCCACAAAATCTACGTCCATAGCTCTCTGAAATGTTTCTCTAGCATTGCATAAGCCAAATGGCACTCTAGCATACATGAATGTACCCCAGGGTGTAGTAAAGGTTGTCTTCTCTCTATCTACTGAATCAACATATACCTGATTATAGCCTGAAAAACCATCAAGCATAGAAAGTCTTTGTGCTCTCAAACCATTTGAAGTAACTAACCCATTTTGGGCAAAGGATAGTTATCCTTTAATGATGTTCAAATTTCTAAAGTCCACATAGAGTCTGATTTCTCCATTCTTCTTTCTAACAGGAACTAAATTTGCAACCCAATTAGAATATCTAAGAGGGAGAATGATCTGGGCATCTAGCATTTTTTTAATTTCCTTTTCTACAGTTGGTAGAAGCGCTGGATTGATCCTCCTAAGTTTCTGTTGATAAGGAATTGCTTCTGGCTTTAAAGGAATCTTATGTTGTATTAATAAAGAATCATAGGTTTTTAGATCAGCGTAGGTCCATGCAAAAAAATCCTTATAATTTTGAAGTAACTTAAGATATTGAGCTTTGATCTCAGGATCTAGAGATGCACATATTTTGATGTTTTTAATATCATCATTTGTTCCAATATTAATTTCTTCTATGTCATCTTGTGAAGAAATGGACTGAGGGTTTCAGAGGACATCATTTTGATCAAACAATTTTTCTAAAGGAATGAGGCCTTTGGGAATAAAATTGTTAGACAATTGAATAATGTCATGATTAACAAATTTTGAATTGAAATTTGAAGTATCATTTCCATTTGTATTTTCATTTATTTATGTTCTATCTTCATCGATTTGTAGAACTGAAAATTCATCTATAACCTACAGAAAAGATTTCAAATGTTCATCATCTTCAAATATCTGCCAACGTCTTAGATTGTCTGGGATGGATGGTTTGTACTTAACTTGTATTTGATAGAGTACATTGGTCTGATCAGGAATTTTAAATAAACTAGCAGAAACAGCTAAGGCATCTGCATGAATATTCTGATTTCTTGGAATATAAGTTAAATTAAAAGCATCAAAGAAGTTTTCATCTGAATCCCAAACTTCATTTCGATAAGACCTAAGTTTAGGATGCTTAGTTTGGCAAATATTTCTCACTTGTTTGACAATAATTCTGAATCAGTAAAAACACTTAAGTTTTGAACCTTTAAGCTTTTGGCTAATTGCAGTCCAACAAGGAAAGCTTCATATTCAACCACATTATTTGTAACTTCGAAGTCAAGTTTGCATGATTGGGTGATATTTTCTTTTTTCTGGTGAAATTAAAACTACCCCAGCTCCTGCTCCATATTTTGTACAAGAACCATCAAAAAATAGTTTCCATACATCAGTTTGATTTGGTACAGGAATTTCAATTACATCTTCTATTTTAACTTGAGTTTCATGTATTTGGTTTGAAGAGAGTTGAAAGCAACCAAAATCCTAATCAATTGTATAAATGGGATGGTTCTTTGGCTGGTCTCTTTTTCTAACAGTGTGCACAAATTTTACCTCTCTATATAACCATAGTTGTTCCTCCCCATAAACTGGAATAGTGGCATAAGACATATCCATCTATAGAGTTCCCCCTAATTTGGCACAACAAGACCTAGAAAGGAGCATTCCAAATTTGGGAGGAATATCTGTGACAACTATATCAAGCACTACATTTTTCAATGGAATTTGGGCAAGGGTGACTACTAAATCCTTAATCAATCCTAAGCGGTGTACCATTTTAGAATCAAAGGTGTAAAGTCATGATAGGATCTAGTTATGTCAAGTTTCAAATGGTCCATGATAGTTTTTGGCATGAGGTTATGTGATGCTCCATAATCAAGCATACAATTATATAACATGGAATCATTTGTCTTAAAAGTTACATAGAAAGGAGGCACTATTTCATTTATCATATCTGAGCTAGGACCAAAGACAACTACTGGTTTTTCATCTTGCAGACTAATGATATCACTTTCAGCATCAACCGAGGTGTTTTGTATCCATTTGGAGACTTGATTTTTATACCCAGGGTTTTTGGAAAGTTCTGAAAGTGGAATTGAGATTTTAACTCTTTCCAACTCTTTTTGAGCAGTATCAACTGATTGATTTAATGGTCGAATAATAGTTGTTTGAGTTTCAGCAACTTTGGTACGAGGTTCAATTATTGGAGTCTCCTTAGGAGGTCTTCCAGGGTTGGGTCTAGGCCTAAGATCATATCTCTTGTTCAACTCTGCAATTAAAAATTCAGAGAAGGCATGGTATTTAAAAATCTGTGAGGATTCTTGATATTCTTGAACTTGATTTTGATGTGAGAGGGGAATAATAACTGTTTGATTAGAAGAAGTATCCATGTTATTTATATCTTCAGTAATAGTAATAGTATTTTCATAAGGTTGCTGGTCATGTATCAGTAAAGGAGTGTGAAACTGCTGATTATTACTAGGACTCTGAAGAATTTGTAATTGTGGATCCCTTTTATATTGACCTTGATTTTGATTTTGGGGTCTAGTAACTATTTGCTGAACTATCCTAGGTTGAGTCTCAATCTTGGAAATTCTATTAGATAGATTTCGAAAAAGAGAAGTTATTTCATCTATTTTTAGAATCTTCTGTTTTAGTCTTAGAAGAACTAGAGGAACTAGAGGCCTCTTGAATAGATTTGAGTTTTCTTTGGGCCTTTTTCTCTTTAGCTTTCAAGGAAGTTGAAGTAACCCTGTTTTCTTCCACCTCTATAACATTTGTTTGCATATCTTCAAGAGTTCTTGAAGTTCTCTCTCTTAACATTATAGAAAAATCATCGTCAAAGGCTTTAGAAAACCTAGATTTAGTTGCTGCTATAGGGGGTTTACAATCAGGGGGCATCTTATGATAAAGTTTATTGAACCTTTTGATAAAATATGATACAAGTTCACCAAAGTTTCTTTTAAGTTCTTCAAAATAAGTCAGAAAGTAAAGAGGATTTTCTTTACACCCCATTGATTTTTAAATATGTTTGTAAGCTCTTCCCAATTTCTAATGGAATTTATAGGTTAGGGCCTAAACCAGATTCTTACATTTCCTTCAAATGACTATACAAACAATCTCATGTAAACATTTTCTTGTTCGATATTCATGTTGTCTACAAAGTCTAGAAAAGCTTGAAGATGGTCCTCAGCTGAGGGACCAGTTTCTCCATTATACCTGAGAAGGTATTTCAAGTACCAGTTGGGAATGCATCGAGGTTAGCAGGTAAGACTAAAGCTACATATCTAGACTATCCAATAGGTCAGAATGCCATAGTAGAAGGTGGTGTATGAGGCGTTTGTGTGGATGAAAATGAAGAAGATGAAGAAGAGGTAGAAGAAGGTGATTGAGGGGGTGTGTGACTATGTGGAGGTGAAGAAGGAGGGGATCTTCTGAATAACTTTAAAGGATTCTTAAGAACTAACCTTTGGACCTGTGAATGAATACTCTCTTCTGTTTCAAAGAGTGGATTTGAATATACAGAAAGGGTCTCTTCAGGTTGTTCAGAAGTAGAAGCTTCAAGTCATTCAGAAGTGGAAGGAAATGAATAAGTGGTAGGGGATATGAAATCTGTGGGTTTGTATTCAGGTAAATGAACACCCAAGTTAGACTCAGCTTTAGGTGATCCTGGTGGTAGTGGGGGTTCTTGATGCATTTCAAAAGAATGAATGAGGAAAGCTGAATCTAAATCAACTCCCCTATCTAATAGTTCAGAAACCCTAGGAGGTATTTGTGTCCAATCAGGATCGGATGGAATATTACTAAAAGGATCAAATGATACTAAATCTTCAGACCGCAAGGTTAAAGAGGAAGAAGAAGATGGTTGATGTCGAACTGGCTTTTCTCAATTTTTTTTAGGATGTAACAGAGGATTAACTAAGTTAGATTCCGGATGAGATTTGGTGTGCTTAAAAGGTGCCAGTGTGGGCTAGTGGAGTCGCCAGGGGAATGATTTTAACCTTTTTATACCTTTAATCGCCTTAAAGGAATAGAATGAATATCATTGCCCAAGGAAAACTTAATGAAATTCGAATCCCCATCAACGACGCTAGATTGATGTTGTATCTTTGAGATGATAATGGTCAGCTATCATGCCAGAGTGTCTAAGATAATTGTTTTGGGGGTTTTGTTTTAATTTGGAGGACCAAAGTATGAAACAAATGTAACAATGTAATGCCTAACCTTGTGAATAATATTAATATCAAAGCAAAGGGCTGCTATAAAATTTCACACAGTGATATATCTTGTACGGTGGTGAGTAGAAACAGAGAAATAATATGATTATCATAGTTTTCAAATTGAAACATAAATAATCATAAGCATGAAAACCTTTAAACTATGTTTAGACAGTTTAAGAGAATTTTCTTAAGCTTACAAAAGATGCTGATGATTTATTGATTAAGAGGGAATTAATTAAACAAATAGACCATTAATTCATTCTCTCTATAGATTATCACTTCAGAAGCTTATAGGAATAGATTGAAACCCAATTATTCCTACTTAGTTATCTCTGTAAGACATAAGAATATGCAGAAAAACATAATGAGTAATACTGGAAAAACTTACAGGAAACACGAATTGTGTAAAGCATAATTCAGAATCCTTTGCTTTGTATTAATGATCCAGAAAAGTCAAGTACATCAAATGTTTAGGAATGCTTCTTCAAGGGTGCAACTCTTAATAACTCGTGAAGAGAGTTATTTATACAACAGTAGAACTAAGAAAATATCTTAAACTGTTTTTACAAAAATAGATTATTATAAAATCAAAACAAAGACTGCTAGTTGATCTGGCACTATTTTGATGCTGCGCTATTGTTGACTATCGTTGAAAAAACTAAAAATTGTTGAAGTTGGCTGACTGTTCCTCCAAAAGTTGAATGTTGTTTGATTTTCACGCTGGATGTCATATTTATTGATGACCTTTCATTTGATACATTTCCATCTAATACACTTTGACTTGTATTTCTTTATCTATCTCCTCTGTTTATTCTTTTACCATGGATGCTCTATCACCTACTTTTACTTTTACCAGTTACAGTAAATCACATCATCTCGTACTTTTACTCTTATCCTACATTTATGTCTTTAGTAAAAGTGAATTTCACTAAAGACTTGTTTGACTTCATGTGAAAATGTGATATGTTGTTGCTGATTTATCTCTGTTTTAACAGTTACTGCTTCTATGTAAATGATTTCTTTTGCTCTGTGTACAATTGTCTTTTCCTTTTGAATAAAGCCTTTAGAGTAGATTTCTTTGCGAATCTTGGAGTAAACAGGTTTTGGAACTAGTATCAAAATTGTTTATCCAAGCTTTTGGCCTTCTAATCACCTGCAAAATAAAACAATTTATTAATAAAAACACAGGTTGGTAGGGAGGTGATAATGGTTTCAGGGAACAAGAAAGTCTGTGGACAGTGTCTGGAGCGTGTTCGGGAGGTAAACGATAGTGAAATTGAGTTGCAGATGCTCAGGGCGGCATAGGAAGACATAGGCGACTTTCAGTGAAAAACGAGCGAAAAGAGTGAAAATGAGGGTCTTTGGCATTTTAACATGTAACGACTAAAATTGGTGCGGAATTTCATAATGAACAGTGGATATTTCGGCCCACGCGGGGAGGTGGTATTAAGGTTCATCGCACCGCTTTTGGCAATCAGGTGGTTTTTCCATGAGAGCACGCGAGTTCACGTAAAGCTGCCATGTAACCAAAAGGGGCCTGAGCAAAACCACGAATCTCACATGCTCTCGGGCAGGTAAGGGTTGGAAAGGAAATCAACGCGATATGGATGTGAGTCGTCAGATCTAGGGGTGCAAGATCTAATGATTGTCACGCGGTGGAAATGCGAAATCGGGCAAAGATTAGCTAGGCTCGAGGGATAATTAAAATGGATTTGTAATTAATTAATTAAGCGGGTTAAAAATATAATGAACGGGTTTATGGAGTGGGATCAGGGTTAAATGTGGTGGGGTTTGTTAACCGCACCAAGGGGGTGGGTTAAAAGGTTTTATATATCGGGAAAGTGTGAATATAGCGGAGGTTTGTTAAGTAATGCGGGGGGGAACACAACACTTAGAATATAGGGCTTTTATGGGTTTTTTAGGTGTATGGTGAGTTAATTACGTAATGCGGGGGATGATTTTCAAAGGGAAATGTCTAGGGAAAAGGGTTAAAATTAAGGAAAAAGAGGTTAAAATGAGGGGAAAGGATATTTTTTCAAGGGGAAAGGGTTTCACACTAGGGAAAGGGGGTTTTAGGTAGGGGAATGAGTTTGGAGGGTAATTTTCTAGGAAAATGTGTGAAACCAAAGGGCAAGGGTGAAAATGAAGGGAAAAGGGTATTTGCATAAGAAATGATGGGATAATGGGAAATTAGTAAGTATGCAGTGGGGGGGTGAAATGAAATGAGGGGAAGTTAATCAAATCAGCTAGCGAACATCTTTTCACTTTCATAACTGCTCTTGCACACTGAAACATTAGATCAAGGATGATAAATGTGTTTATGCTTTAACAACCTTGTATTTCTGCAACCTTTCTTCTACCTACCCTTTACTTTAACATTTTTTTATTTATTTTTTAGAGTGCATTTAAGCTAGCAACCCAATATTTATTTTCATGAATAATCTACCTCTATACCTTATTCTCTCCATTGCCTTAGATTAAACTGTTGAGCCAATTTCATTTTCTACCTATGACAATCAATTTAAAACAAATCCAATTATGATTAAACTATATAATTGGGTTAAATAAACTAGTGTGGCATCTAAACAAACTGCACACAACTATTATTTTCAAAAGTGAATTAGAGTAAAAGTAGTCGCATTTAGATTTGCAACACTTTCAAAGTTTATTGCTTTTTGCTTTTCTCTCTAACCTAACATTTTATTTTTGCCTTCATTTTTTAAGGCATCTATTCTAACATTTTCTTTGATATGGACATATTTATCAAAATATTTCCTAACATATTTATTCAGTATTCTTTTTGTCCATATCCTAGCTTAACATTTTTTTTTTTTAAATATTTTCATTTTTTGGACTAATTTATTTTAACTTACCAAAACCAAAAAATGCTACAATAGTGCCTATATGTGAAATACTTCTTTCTGGTTTGTGTTTCACTTAGCCTCCTTTTAAATGTTGTTGAGATATTTTTAACTGTAGATTTTACTGTGTTTCTAGAGATGTTTTTAAGATATATCTGCTTGAAATGAAGTTTGAAAACAATCTTATAAATGAATGTTGTATTATATTATATATTATATATATATATATATATATAATATATATATATATATATATATATATATTATATATATTATATATATATATATATATATTATATATATTATATATATATTATATATATATATATATATATATATTATTCTCGAAAAATGCACCCGCTTCATGCAACATTGGTACAACAAAAACCCTTCATACGAATTAATACAAAAATTGAAAGTTGCTACTTATATGTCTACTTTCCTTAATTTGGGTAAGTGAAAGCAATAAATCCGATTATATGTTCTCTACTTGCCAATGTCAATGTCTTGGGCTCCATTTTGTTGTCAAGGGACAATTTCTCTAGTTAGGCTCTCCCATGAGTAATCTTTGCTTGCTAGGGCTTTGATTCTTCACTTTTGACTCAAAAAATATGCCCAAAAGCCTCAACGAAAGTAGGTTTGGATTTAGAGCTTTAATAAAATTTGTTTGTATAGAGGTACCCTTTAAAACAAGACACCCCTTCAATAATGATGAATGTCTTTTGACCTAGCTCAAATGTTTTCTTTTGAGATTGTTTGCGCTGCTTGGGGAGGAAACAAAATGGAGATGAGTTGAATGATGTTATGAGTGAGAATATATAAATTGTGTTATTATTATTATTAAATTTGCTTATTCGTCACTCTTGAAATGTTTCTCTTTTTCATTTTTTGTATATAAGTGTAGCGCTGACCTAGGCATGGGTAACATAAGCAATGGGTTGGGGAATCTATGTTGACATGAGCATAGGGAAAAATGGAACTATTGTGAGTTTTCCTTTATGATATATATGCATCAATCAATGGACAATGGTCCATGTTGTAGACACATTTTTGTTGACCTGGATACGATGCTAGTGACATGACATTGCTAACATGGTGCCCCATTGTTGTTTAGTGCTTTGAAGGTGTGGAATTTTGGCACTCAAAATGTAATATTCTTGTGCTTGAAAATGAAACTATTACATTTATGAAGTAAAAATAAGTGCGTAAAAGAAAGAATAAAAGTCGTAGACCTATGGACAACCAGGGGCAGATTGCACCTACAAATTCTAAAACATGGAGAAGTAATTTCCATTATGTACTGCAAAAGTAATATGTTTTGATTGATAGTATAGACACCATAACTACTGATAGGTAAGGCTGATAATTGTACAAAAGATGGAATAAAACCTCTAACTTGTGGCTTAAAGTACATAAATGGAGTAATCAAGATCTTATTTAGCTATTTATTTTTGACAACGATATTTATCTATTTGAATCCTTGACATAAGTAGCTTTGAACAAAATATCAAAGGAATAAATATTATTACAAAATTATGCACTTACATGCAAGATTGCTCATATCCATAAATATATTTGCATAATGAAAATGTTGTGCCTAGGGATACACATGCTCTTCTCCTTGGGAAATTAGGCTTAAAATCTTGAGGATAGATTGACGATGTTCTTTTTTCTCCATGTGCTTTCTTAGGTTGATTGTGATCTCATATACCTATAGTCATATGGATAAAATATTTGAGTATATTCTTCTTTCATAATTCCTTGAAATCAATATATAACTTTGTTAAAATTGCCTAATGGGTTTTAGTGTCTAAGTATGGCTTAACCAAAAAAAATGAAAAAATTCTATAACATCACCAAAATATTCTTATATGTATTGTACATATTTCTATTAGGTTGGTCATCCAAGTTGTGTTGGGCTTACATGCTTGTGTCAATACACTTGTTTTGGGGCTTGTGTGCCTATGTTATGTGTTTTGAGGCCAGAATGCCTATGAAGTTAAGGCCAAAGAGGCAATGTGAAAAAAGGCCAATGAACCTTGTTAGTATCCTATAGTCATAGTAGTCAAAAAACAAGTTTGTCTTTGAAATTATTTGACAAATGTATAAAGGTTTGGCTATGATCTTGTAGAAGATCAAGCTATGAGTCTCAATTTAGAATAAAATTTTCATTATTCAATGTAATTATGTCAAAGTGTGTGAATATTCACAAGAATGGTCTTTTATATCCTAAGGGGTCATGTTAAGTAGGTCTATGGTCAAGTTTCGTCAATAGATCATGAGCAAGGTTGTGTTGTCATGCGTTGTCATCATGGCCACAAATTTGTAGGTATCTTGAGTAAGTTAGAATGTTGAATCATGATCAGCCATGACATCATCACCAATATAACGGTCAAGAGGATAGCGCTGCACTTCTACCAAGTGTTGCGCTTTCATTATTCAATTTCAAATCGCAATCATCACCCATCAAATCTACACTTAGACACCTTGGGAGTTTGAATGCATGGTTTGTCTTCTGAAAAACCTCACATATTTTCAATTCTTCATCAAAAGCTGGCTATATGGTGTTTGGAGGTCGCTATGCAAAGGAGGCAGGGAATTGTTGTGCTTGCAGATAGCTAGTGCGTTCACACATAGGCACTGCATTTTTTCAAACTGATGGTCAAAATCATTTATCTAGGTGAAAATTCTTGTCTTGTTTTAAGCCTTGGTTTGTATTATTTTCAAACTTCATGCATGTGCTCGGAGAATAGCTAATGCAAATTCCTAAATTTCACACTCATTGTGTTTTCTGCAATTTCGTCGCTCTTTTCCTGTGTGCTGCGTTTTCATGTTTTTGTCATTTCCAAACACCCAAATTATTGTTTTCAACCTTGATATTGAAGTTTACCATGTCATTCAAGTAAATTAAATCCTCTTACCTGGTATTTTCTTTCCTCAAAGATCAAGAAGTTTGTTTTTTCCATGTGTTGTGCTTCTGGCACTGCGCCTATGTTTTTTAAATTTTTCCATGGTGACTAAGCAGACTATAGTTTCTTTTTGGGGTTATTGAGAGGTAATTTGTGTTGATTGATCTATTTCATAGGGTTTTCTATTCTCAATTGTTACATGACCCTACTTTGGAGCTCCTTTTCATCATTACCATCCTACTTGCTGCACAAAATAAACCTACAATGAGATTTCATTTTAGAAGCCCTAGAGTATACCTTTGCTATAAAAATAATAGGTACACCCCATACGGAATGAGACATAAGGGAGGTTCCATTGTCAGGGTTGAACCCTAAGACCTCACATTCATCAATTCAAACCCAACAATCAAAGTTACCTTTGAGCAAGTTGGATGTATCAGATTCTTTGAAAAAATTCAAGGGTAGAATGTACAACTCACTAAGGAGTTTGCTATGAATTTTAATGGAGTTGAGGATAAGATTGGAGAGCTCACCTTTCTAGTTTCAGATGTCACAATATCAATTGCAATAGAGATTCCCCTTTAGGGAGAGCAATGGTTTAAGGGCATGCTTATTGACATTGCTAATTATAAAGATTTTCTGAAGCCTGAGTATAGAGATAAAGGGTATGGATCCATTGTCCCTAAAGAGTGTTTACTTGAACACCACAACAAGATTTTGTAAGCAATTCAAAGATATTTTACCTGTGAGGGTAGGTTTGGGAGGATATATCAATACCATTTCAGACGTTTGATGCCATTTACAGAGAAGAGCCCCTTGAATCCACCCTTCTATCTATGCAAGAGTCTTAGAAAGATGGAAGACAAAGTGTAGGGAAAAGAAATCCAGGTGGAACCTAGCCTTTTCCACTTCTCCTTAACTAAATTACTGGTATTGGAGGAGCTAAATAAGAGAAATCAATCATGGGAATCCTTTGTAGATTCTTCAAATCTGGTAGTTGACTTACCAACTAGCTCTCACAGCTAGAAGGAGACATCCTCACTAGTGGCCAGAGACATTCAATCATCTACTAGAAGTTTTGTGAAAAGGCCTTCATTTACAATTCATTCATCAGAGAAGAAGAAAGGTAAGAAGTTGCATTTTCCTCTAGGAGAAGTGGTTGTCCGCAAGCAGCCCCTTACTAGATCTACTGTAAATAAGTTTCCCTTGGAGTAGAAATTTGAAGCCATGGAAACTATACCAGAATATGATGTTATGGATGATAAAGACAAAGAGATTACATAGCTACAAGAGCAGCTAAAGAAGGCCCATATGGTTATTGCACAATTACAGCAGGATAACAAGGAATTGAAGAAGGTAGCTTTAGAAAGGACAATTAAGCTTAATGAGGAAGAAATAGTGACAAAGGCTACACCAGTTGTTACCAAATACAAGGGCAAAGAAAATATAGTAAAAGAGGATACTAAGGGGGCAAAGGCCCCAACAACTAGAGTCACTAGAACTTCAGCCAAAAAACTACAGATTTAGGAAGAGAAGGCAGTACAAGAAGAAATGAAGGTAGACATAAATGAGGGCCAACATACATTCAACAAGTCTAGGATGCAATTGAAGAAGGCTCATAGAGAGATTTTTGAGTTCAAGAAGTAAGATGAAATGGCTAGGAAAAAGATGAGTGATCTTTTGGACATCTATCAGCCAACAATGGATAATGCTAAATATGTGTTGAAGAGGTCCCTCCAATTACATAGGAAACTAACGAATATATGCAGGATGAATCTTACCATGAGGAAGGAGTTAAGGGATACCAAGCTGTAGTTGAAAGATATGCAAGAGAAGGATAGAGGTAAACTGGACCTATTGGATGAAGAAACCAAAGTTTGAATGTTGGAACAGAGTAAAAAAAGGCAGTTTTAATTTCTGTTTTTTGCCTAAGCATGCTTGTTTAATGGTGTTGAGGTTAAATATGATTATATCTTTCATGAAGTCCCTCTTGCAAAAACATTTAGTCAGGATTCTTAAGTCACTTTCAAAAGAAGTAGCTCACACAGTAGTTTTGTGTCCTAGCTTAGCATCAGGTTTAATGTTTTTGATGTGAAGGTGGAAGTTTTGTATTTTTGGTGAAAGGGGGCTTGAAAGGAGTCTACAACATGATCAACATTGTGTCAACATCATCACCAAGATGTTCATCTTATTTAGAGACCTCATTGTTGCTCAAAACCATGGAAAACAAGCGGTGTTGCACTTTCTTACTAGCATTGCGTTTTTTGTTGTAGATGAAATTGTCAAAGTTGGGGGTTTTATATGATGGAATAAATATTCTAAGGAGGAAGTTTTCCATGTCAAGGCCTGTTCACATGAGATGAATTCATCAAGCAACCCAAAGATTGACCAGATGTACTTCAACCATGGAGCGTTTCTCTTTTCTATTATGTTTTTGTCTTTCTAATGAATTAGGAGGTTGTGCAGCATCGACGCTGCACTTCAGTTATCATTTGGACAGAGTTTTTCAAGTCAAAACTTCTTGTGATTTGTTTTTATGGTCTTGGTAAATGTAATGAAGCATATAATGATTCATAGGCTTGACTTGGACTGAGTGTAGGAATTTACAGGGTAAGTTCCTCAGAAAGAACACCAAAGGACACCGCTCACAAACATATCAAAGATCAATACACCAGTATTTTTGACGTGGTTAAAACCCTCAAAGAGGGAAACAGTCCACAGCCTGAGCCAACGCGGCCACTTCAGGCAATTTATTAATAAAAGAATGAAAATTTACATAAGCTTCTC
>APFE030196241.1:140081-184995 GCA_000404065.3 Pinus taeda
CATAACCAGACTGAGATGATTGACAACGACATGCAAAAAGTGCCATTCCTGAAGATGAAGTTGAAGTTGAAGTTGAAGTAGAAGAATGCTCCACATGGATGTATGTTTCTTCATTGCGGCTTCCAAGGCTTCCATCTTCTTAAAGCATTTAGATTCTAAGTGGCCATCTCGATTACAAAAGTTACAATGTCTATCAGTCTTCTTCCATTTGTTTTTATTGGTCTTATCATTTTGCTGAAATGATCTTTCATTTTGAGACTGAGTTTGCTTAGGACCCTTGTTTGGTTTAGGACCATTCTTTTTAGGATATGACTTCTTAGGATTCTTTAAATTTGGTTGCTGCTGGGCGGCTAACGCTTTCTTGGAAGAGTTTCCAATATTAAGAAGACCGAGGTGTAAGAGTTTTTCTTGTTCTCTTATTAAAGAATCACAAAAAGCGTCAAAGGAAGGGGGCTTGTAGTTTTTTCTTTGAGAAATGAAGGCTTCTCTTGTAGAATGGAAGGTGGAAACAAACACAGAGTAGGCTGGTCCCAACTTAGTAAGAATGGAATAGATAAGGTTACTATCTTCTTTCTTAACCTTAACACCTTCCAAGAGAAATCTAAGGGTCTTGAATTTGGACAAAAAATCTTCAATGCAAGAAAAATTATTGGGGTCGAATGTAAGCAACTCATTTTCAAGTTGATGGGCTCTAAGTTCATTTTTGATTCCAAAAACTTTAGTAATCTGTTTCAATGCTTGATCAGGAGTATCAAGTTCTGCAATATGGAATCTAAGATGTGGAGAAACAGACATCCCTATCAACCCACGTGCTTGATCTTACCTATTTTCCCATTTAGCTGCCTTATCTTCATCTCCTGGTTTGGTTTCTTGGCCTGTGGTTATTCTGTAAAGACTTTTACTTCTAAGTAAATCCATAATGTAGGACCACCATTGGAAGTAGTTGGTGCTATCAAGAAAAACTTGGCATGGACTTTCCATTTTAACAGAAACTAAAGCTATATATGCTGAAAATAAGTGTTCCAATGGAAAGATCTCGAAACATTAGGTTGGTTAAAAAAAAACGGCTTTGAAAACGACATCCGGATGAAGAAGTTATGGCTTTTTGAAGAAAACTTGATGAAGATGCTGACGAAGTGCGGGAATGTGCGGAAATGAAAAATCCGCACTCTTTCCAAACTTAATTTAATTAGCTCAACAAAAAGGAGACTTGAACTCAAGACCTCTACTCTCATAAATTAGCTTTAGACCAACTGAGCTAAACTAAAAGTTTGAGAGAGAGGGGGGGGGGGGCGTCACTGAAGCTTTGGGTTGCGTGCTTACTTGAGAAATCTCTTTTTCCCTACAAAACAAAAAAACACAAAACCCAACACGGACATACAAACACAAACAAGCCTTACGGCTTGAGGTTAGCTTTACCCGAAAACTAAATATTTTCCTGAATGTTTTTGATTTTTCGAGATCACACTAAGGTGCAGCGGAAAAGAGCATACGCATGAGAAAAATCCTTCCTCTCTGTTTCTGATTTGCCCAGATCGCACAGAGTCGCAGGGCAAAGAGCATACGTAGAAATGAAAGGTATAGATCCGGTAATAAGAAGGAAGCTAAATAAACCGAAATAATAAACAGAGAGAAAAATAACTAGAAACTGCAAATAAACACTGTATACCTCTAGATCTAAAAAATGACATAGCTAGGGCTACTAGAAACCTTTTCGCGTGAAAAGAAAGGGGTTCCTCACTGGAACAGATGCTCCTAACACAACAGAGCAGTCCTCTTGGCCCGAAAGTAGTCAGAAATAACAGATCTAGGAAACGGCAGTCGGATGCAGTTCTACCGGCTTCAGATTTGGATCACCAATGGACGCGACCCTCAAATAAATCTGATACCATGTAGGAATTTATAGGGTAAGTTCCTCAGACAGAACACCAAAGGACACCACTCACAAATAGATCACAGATCAATACACCAGTATTTTTGACGTGGTTAAAACCCTTAAAGAGGGAAACATTCCACGTCCTGAGCCAACGCGGCCACTTCAGGCAATTTATTAATAAAAGAATGAAAATTTACATAAGCTTCTCTCGTGAACAGTTCACCTACAAATGACCCTCCATGCGCTTTAAATAGAAATCATGGACCAATCGGGTGTTAAGCCACAGATCAAGTGTTGGTAATACCGAGGAGAGAATGAACCGTCGGATTGTAAGTTACAAATGTACATAGTAAAGAAACACACTTTACCTAACTCTATACTAGAACAAGTTATACTTAACTATTCCTATGTGTCAGAATATCCTAACACTGAGTATTTAATGAAAATAAGCTAAAAAAAGCTTTGGTTAAATAATTCCTATTTTTTGAAAAAATGTTCTATTTTAATTGCATTAGGTAGAAAATGAAATCCTATTAGGGAATTCGGTTCCTAGAGGTGGGAAATGATTTGTTTTCATCTATTTATGACGTAATTATAATTGAGCAAAAGGTTGGTCATGTTTGAGAAGGAAGAACATTGTGTATTGAATTTTCTTGATTTTTCCAGTGAATGAAAGGACAAACGCTGAACTTTACATGGATTCTTGTGTTAGTTGCTTTGGAGATGTGCTTCTTGGTTTTTTCAGTTACCTTCTGTTATCAATCATGCTTTGAAATGTGTGTTCTTTTTTAGTTAAACAAATATATTGACTCAAAATTTGCTTCAAATAGTGCTCTAGTTCAGTTTGCTAAACATTTATGTTTTTTTCTAGAATGACATGTAGAGTTCATCCTATTGTTTGATGCTTTGTATGTAATTTTCCATTTATCTTCTACTCACCCTCCAATGATTTCGATTGAAAAAAACCCAAGAAAAGTAGCTACCTTGCCCATGTAGAAGACCCCTCTTTCTCTTCATCCTCTCACTAGAGATCATCAACTTTTATGATTGTATTTCCCAATGGATCTATCTTCTTTCCTGCTACCAAACCTTTAAAACTTATACCCCAATGAGCATCATACCTAGCCTAATATCTAAGTGATTGAACTTTTCAGACAGAGAGAGCCCTATTTGAAGTTGGAAGGGCTAGATTCCAACTTCCATGTGGTTTGTGGTTACCATTGATTTCTCTTTTCATCTTAGGGAAATTACAAAGCTAACATAGTGGCGTCGTTGCCAGGGAATGAGAGTTGAAATCTTCACTGGAAAAATATGAAACTAAAGACAAATCTAGTTCCTAAGGGTGACAGTGGACTAGTGATTGACAGGCTAAAACTTTCCCAATTGTAGTGATTTTGTGGATCAATTGTAATAAATTCCTATAGGAAACCTGGCTTCAAGAAGAGTGTACACTAGACATTTTCTAGACCTTAATCGACCTCAGGTTTTGAACAATCCAGAAAATTTGTTTAGAAGAAAGAAGCTTGCAAAAGAAATAGATATTTGTTTCATAAAAATATCTTTGTCTCTCCCTGAAAATGTTGAATTAGTGGACCACACTCAGTTTGATTTGAATTTTAAGCAAAGCCTTTCCAGATCTAAATTAAAAAATAGTTTGATAGAGATAATCTTTGATCAATCTAAGCTGCAACCTTCTATTCCTTTTCAAAAACTAGGTGTGTTAGAAGTAGATAAGGACATTTGGGCACAATTCCATAAGTTAGAACATATGGCTAATCAGCTGCAGGAAGCTGCCACCAAGTCCTCTAAATTACAACATTCTGTCCCAATTGTCTCTATCTCACCATTTTCTCCTCCATTGTACATGTCATTAAGTTCTGCTCCTGTCGTGTCAATTGTTGTTACTCCTTTTACATCAGCTGCTCAAATATCAGTCCCCTTACCTTCATCATCTTTATTACAGACCCCAACAATCAGTACAAGTCATACAGTCATGGTTGTGTGTTATGCTCCATTGAATTTACAAGGCCCACTATATGATTTACCACAAAACTATGGTTATAGATTGTCTCAGTTCGATGGAATAGGGGTTATTACAACACACTAACATCTTGACAAGTTGAATGATTTTATAGAATTGGAAGAGGTGGATCACGAGGATGCCAAGTTGAGGCTTTTTTCTCAGAGTTTTTTAGGATAGGTGAAGAAATGGTTCAGAGGTTTCCAACTGCTAGCATTTCCAATTTCCATCAACTTGAACAAATATTCCTTGCTATATGGGAAGTAAAAAGGAACCCTCTGCAGATTTTGGCTGAGTCTGACAGTTTGAAGAGAGCTACAGGAGAATCAATGCAAGATTTTTCAACAATATTTAACAAAGTATACAATTCAATACCAGCTGAAATTAAACCCCCTCCTGGATTGGCCTTGCTTCATTACCTAGATGGTTTTTATGCTTCTTTATCCTATCAACTCAGAGAAAGGAACCTAGCCACTTTGGAGGACATGCAAAAAAATGTTGTAGCAGTGGAAGCCAATTTTTTGAATAGAAAGGCCAAAATGAAAGTTGAGAAAAGGGGAGTTAAAGACGAGGCTTCATCTTCATTAGACAACAAATTGGAGGTCATGGTTAAAATAGTGGAAAAGTTAGTGGAGAGGCTAACCTTGGAGAATAAAGCTGTTGGTAGAGATCAACATGCTCCTCCTCCAATAAGAAATCCAAATTTTTGGAGGCCTCAAGTGCAAATAAAGCAGAGAGAACAGAGAAATCAAGCATATCAAAAACAAACCAGACCTCCTTTCCAAGAGAATTTTGCAGAGGAGGAAGAGATAGCAGAAGAGTAGGATTAGATTCATTATTTTAGTGAAGAAGAAGAAGACAATGTATTTTTGACAAAGGAAGAACAAGATTTATTTTATCATCCACAAGAAGATATTATGCAAATGGAATCAGAAGATTACAAGCAAGGGTATCAAAAATGCCATCATGGAGGTGTAGAGACAGTATAAATTGAGAAACATGAAAGTTCCAGTGAATCCTTCGAGGAAAGGCCAAGTTGAGGCACCTACTTCCAATCAGAAAAAGCTGATCCTCCAAAAGAAATTCCTAAAAAGAGAGAAATAGCCATCAAAGCAGTAGAGAAAGGTCAATAATCCTTTAGTTTAGAAAATGAGATATCTAAAATCAAGATTTCATTCCATTTAATGGATTGATTAAGAATGATGTATACAAGAATAAAATTGTCAAAGCATTGAAGATAGGAGAAGTTTCAGACACAGTCAATTTGAATGATGATCATCCTGAATTGATTTTTGGTCCAAAAGTTGATGGAGATTCTCAAGATGGAGATGTCCCACCTTTTTATGTTAGTTTGAATGTGAATGATCCTATTCTACACAATGTAATGCTAGACTTAGGTGCTTCACATAATTTAATGCCGAAGGTGATTATGGATAAGCTTGGATTGGATATCACAAGGCCTTATAAAGATCTCTTTTCTTTTGATTCCAGTAAGGTGAAATATTTGTGTTTGATCAAGGATTTGGTAGCATCTCTTACTCAAATCCCAATAAAGAGTTTAGTGATGGACATTGTTGTTGCTGATATTCCTCCTAAATTTGGCATGCTTTTATCAAGGTCTTGGTTTGCAAAGTTGAAGGGTACTCTCGAAATGGACATGTCTTATGCCACAATTGTTGTTTTCAAACAACCAAGGAGATTGTACAGATAAAATTTGATGAAGTACATGGTAAGTGGCAAGGAAAGGCCTAACAACCATATTATTTATTTTATGCATTCTAATGTCGACTCTTTCATATTATATAATGGTTCGTGTTTGGAGGAAGACAATCAAAACATGGATATCATATCAAAGGATAATGTAGGTCAATTGTAGGGAACAAAATCAGAGCATAATGAAGACGAGGAGGGTCTTTGGAACATGTATTTTGATGGAGTAGTCAACAAAGAAGGAGCTAGAGCTAGTGTGTGGATAGTGAGCCCGAAGGTGGACAAGTCAAGGTTATGTTCTTACAAACTAGCCTTGGACTGCACAAATAATGTGGCCGAGTATGAAGCATTGATTTGGGATTGCACACTTTGAAATATTTGGGAGAAAAGAGGATTGCAGTTCATGGAGATTCAAAGTTGTTGATGAATCAAATTAAAGGCGTGTATCAATCTAAACACCATAGGATGAAGGCCTATAGAAATGTTGTCTTAGAAATACTACAATTATTTTCAGAATATGATTTATTTGTGATTGCTAGGAAGCAAAATATGATAGTTGATGCTTTAGCTACCTCAGCCAACGTGTTTAAGACTCCCATCTACCCTAATAAGAAATATGAAATAGAAGTTAAACACGAGCCAATGATCCCAAATAATGTGAAATATTGGCAACTTTTCAGAGATGACAAGCAACTTGATTTGTTTTTACAAATGACTGAGGAATTTTCCAATTTACGCATGGATGAAGAAAACTGTTAGTGGGAATGAACAATAGGTATTGGGTTTAGATTTAGATGATTTTGAGAATCATATGACAATATGGATGTTATACAATTGAAGAAAACTACAATTTTGAGAGGGCTATTACCTCTTGAGAAGTTATTTGACTAAAATGATGTAGCAAAGAATCCAAAGGCAGTTCCCACTGAAACAAAAATAGAAGACTATAACATAGGAACAAAACAACAACCTAATATTGTTAAACTCTCAAGATCCTTAACTCCTGAAGAAAGAAAAACATACCTTGATCTCATAAAACAATACTAAGATGTTTTTGCATGGGGATATGAGGACCTTAAATTATATGATAAGAGCATCATTCAACACACAATCCCCATCAAGAAAGATAAAAAGTTTTTCAAGAAGAAATTAAGAAGAACAAACCCCTTATTGTTGCCTCTTATTGAAAAGGAAGTCAGAAAACTATTTGATGAAAAGATCATTGTCATCCTAAGATTTTCAAAATGGTTGTCCAATTTGGTACATGCGAGGAAGAAAACATGAGAGATAAGGCTTTGTGTGGATTTTAGAAACCTCAACAAGGAGTCTTTAAAGGATAATTACCCCTTGCCTAAGATGGACCATATACTGCAGAAGGTGGTCGACTCAAGAAGGATTTCCATGCTTGATGGTTTTTCAGGGGGCAATTAGATCTTTGTGCATCCTGATGACCAAGAAAAGGAAACTTTCATCACTCCCTGGAGTACCTTCATGTACGCCAAAATTCCCTTTGGACTGATGAATGTAGGGGCCACTTTTCAAAGGGCTATGGATATTGCATTCACTGACAAAAAGGAAAAGTTCATTGTGGTTTATCTTGATGACATAACCATGTTTTCGAAATCTGATTTTGATCATTTGCAGCATTTGAGACAGGTTTTTGAGAAGTGCAGGAGGTATGGCATATCCTTGAATCCAAAAAACTCACAATTTTGCAATGGAGGAGGGAAAATTGTTGAGACATATAATCTCAAAGGATGGCATCAAAATCGATCCAAACATGGTTGTTGCAATCCATAAAATTGATATACCAAGAAATAAGGAGGTATAGTCATTTTTGGGTAGAGTCATTTTTTTGAGAAGATTCATTCCTAATTTGGCAAAAATTATTAGATTTATGACTAACATGTTGAGGAAGGAAAGTGAATTTAGATGGACTATTGAGACAAAGAAATCATTTAATGTGGTAAAGAAAGCTTTGGTTAGTGTCCCTATTTTGGCAAGTCTTGATTATACTAAATATTTCATTGTTTTCTCTTTTACATCATAACATACAATTGAAATAGTCCTTATGTAGAAAAATCAGCAAGGAAATGAGAAACCCATAGTCTTCTTTAGCCAAGGTTTGAGAGACTCTTCCCTAAAATATAATATTATGGAGAAGCAAGAATATGAATTGGTAAAAGATTTAAAGGATTTTAGAGTTTATGTGCTTCAGTCACATGTGATTTCCTATGTTCTGAGTGTTGTTGTGAAGGAAATTCTCACTTAAACCAATATTGAAGGAAAAGGAGGCAATTGGATAGTCGCCATTCTCAAGTATTATGTGGAGATTAAGATTACTAAGATGATAAAGGGTCAAGATTGGCTAAGTTGATGGTGGATTCAAATCTGAGCGTGTTGGATATTAGTTTGATAGCAGCTTTGTCTGATGATAACAATTATGAGCCATCTCAACAAGTATCCGGAAGTTTTATCTCTTCTACATGGTATCCTGACATAATCTATGTGTTACAACATTTACAGGCTCCTCCAGGGATGAAAAAGTCCAAAGAAATATTTATGAAATTTAAGGTTGTAAAATTCTGGATTTTGAATCAGTTTCTATTTTGGAAAGATCGAGGAGGTGTGTTGTTAAATTGTTTGTTGGAAGATGAGGGACAAAAGTGTATGGAAGAATTTCATAAAGGAGATTGTGGATGTCACCATTTATGGAAAGCCACAACAAACAAATTTTCAGAGTTGGTCTTTACTGGCCAAAATTGTTTGTTGATGTTCATAAAAGGGTATCAAGATGTCATGAATGTCATATTTTTGAAGGAAAGAGGAATCTTTTACCCTTACCTTTGAAACCTACTGCAGTTGAAGCACCTTTCCAGCAATGGAGTTTTGGTTTTATCAGGGAGATTCATCCATCGTCTTCAGGTCAACACAAATGGATCTTGCTAGCCACATATTATTTTACTAATTGGATAAAAGTGATACCAACCAGGAAGGCCACATATACAATCATCATTGAATTCATAGAAGGTAATATTCTTTCAAGATTTGGTTGTCCTCATAGATTAATCACTAACAATGTTGTTGCCTTCAAGTCTAAAAGAATGGTTGAGTTTTGTCACAAATACCATATTGTACTTAGTCACTTAACTGCATATTACCCATAGGGTAATGGTTTAGTTGAGTCCTCTAACAAGAGTTTGGTGAATGTCATAAATAAATTGCTGCAAGAGAACAAGAAAACATGATACAAGAAATTAATTTATGCCTTGTGGGTTGATCATGTAAATACTAAAAAATCAATTGGTATGTCTCCTTTCCACCTAGCGTATGGGACATATGTTGTCTTCAATTCTTCCTTGGGAATTCCAGTCATGAAATTGTTGCAAGAAGGGGATGCAGAAAAAATGGCATGCAATGGAGGATAAACCAAATGATTCGGTTGCAACAAACAAGAGAGGATGTGTACAACAACACTCAGACAATTTAGGATAAGATGAAGAAAATATTTGATCAGAGGAAAAAAGTTGAGGAATTTCAAGCTGGTGACTTGGTTTTAAAGTGGGATGCTAGAAATGAAGAAAAAGGGAACCATAGTAAATTTTAAAACCTTTGGAAGGGACCTTTCAAGGTTGCAACATTTCATGGGATAAATGCATACTTGCTGGAGGATTTGACTGCACAAATTCTTATTGGAGGGCCTATAAATGGAAGGTTCCTCAAGCATTATTTCACGTGAGATCAACTGATTTTGATCATTTCATGTATATATCCATCCAATTTTTAGTATTGTAGGTGTGGGTAGTTGACATTAGAATTTGAAGCCCGAAGAGAAGGTCCTAAGATTTTGACTGTATGCTGCCATTTTTAAAAATGAAATAAGTCTTGAGTTAGTCATGAGTATGTCTTGAGTCAGTTTGAGTCTACTTAAGGAGTCAATAAGCCCAATGGTCAGGAACATGGTCTATGGTGTTCTTAACACCTCACAGGGACGATTCCATCCCCATTGGAGCTAGTGTTAGTATCCTATAGTCATAGTAGTCAAAAAACAAGTTTGTCTTTCAAACTATTTGATAAATGTATAAAGGTTTGGCTATGATCTTGTAGAAGATCAAGCTATGGGTCTCAATTTATAATAATATTTTCATTATTCAATGTAATTATGTCAATGTGTGTGAAGATTCACAAAAATAGTCTTTTATATCCTAAGGGGTCAAGTTAAGTAGGTCTAGGGTGAAGTTTCATCAAGAGATCACGAGCAAGGTCGTGATGTCATACCTTGTCATCTTGAGTTAGTTATAATGTCAAATCATGACCAGTCATGGCATCATCATCAATACAACAGTCAAGAGTACAGTGCTGCACTTCTGCCAAGTGTTGCAATTTCATGATTCAAGTTCAAATCGCAATTGTTGCCCATCAAATCCTCACTTAGCCACCTTGGGAGTTTGAATGCATGGTTTGTCTTTAGAAAAACCTCACAGCTTTTCATTTCATCATCGAAAGCTGGCAATATGGTGTTTGGGGGTCATTGCGCAAAGAAGGCAGGGGAATTGCTGCACTTGAAGACAGTTGCTGCGCTCACACACAGGCGTTGCATTTTTTCAAACTGATGGTCAAAAACATTTATCCAGGTGAAAATTATTGTATTGTTTGAAGCCTTGGTTTGTATGATTTTCAAATTACATGCATGTTCTCAGAGAATACCTAGGAACCCTGCAAATTCCTAAATTTCACACTCGCTATGTTTTCTGCAATTTTGCTACACTTTGCCTTTTGTGTTGCATTTTCATGTTTTTGTCATTGTCAAACACCCAAATTCTTGTTTTCAACCTTGATATCAAAGTTTACCATCTCGTTCAAGTAAATTAAATCCTCTTACATGGTCTTCACTTTCCTCAAAGATCAATAAGTTTTTTTCTTCCATGTGTTGCACTTTTTGCACTGTGCCTGTGTTTTTTAAATTCTTCCACGGTGACTAAGCAGAAAATAGTTAATTTTTATGGTTCTTGAGGGGTAATTTTTTTTGATTGATCTATTTCATAGGGTTTTCTATTCTCAATTGTTACGCAACCCTAATTTGGAGCTCATTTTCATTATTACCATCCTACTTGCTGCACAAAATAAACCTACATTGAGATTGCATTTTAGAAGCCCTAGAGTATACCTTTGCTGTAAAAAACCATGTCAACACATTGTAATGAAAACAAAACACCCCCTATCACAATAGACATGGGGACCCTTTTGGCTTTGCATGTAGACTTTGAGTGTGATTGCTTCATTTCAAGTCCAATTTTCTTTTTATTTACACTTTGTTTATTTTTATAGTTTTCCTAAGTTTGTTTATTAATAAAATTTATAAATGAGTTTTTTTTTAAACATATTAATTAATTAGATTAATGAATAAAATAGCCCTTGAGACCAAGATGTGTGCATATGCTTTAAGCCTTAATCATTAAACAATGTGGCATATTGATTAAATATATATCAGAGCTTTTGGGCATTGAGACTTTGATATTAGAAGAATCCTTTTGGAATTCTTTGATACCCAAAGTCTGATCCATCATATTAATGTGGTTCTTTTCAATAAACACATATTATAAAGTGGCTAGGCCATAAAACATATGATAATAACTTGTGAGAGTAAAGGACCCACATTCCACATCATTGTCTCCGCTCCCGCATATTAGAGGTAATGCGTATCGGGGATTTCCTTTTGAAACACATTTAGAAAACTCTAATAACATCATTCTTCGATACTCCAATATGGTTCCATGCCAATATTATGATATGCCAATCTGCCGATATGTCAATACACCTTGGATTTCGGACTTCTGATAATCATATCCCTATGATCTCTGTTATTCTGATGGTCAAGATCGTCGATACTCTCATATCCTCATATCTCTGATCTCTGATATTCCCAATCCTCTGACTCTCCGATAAACCCCTCCTATCCATATCGGAAGTTCCTATCGGCTATCACTCTTTTCAACCCCTGATATCAAATCTCCGATACAACACCTTCGATATAATGTAGCCGATAAAACTATTAAAGGGAGTTGAATGTGATATCGGTCCGCTCCATATTGGAGCTGCCCAATATCGCAACTATTTTGCTTTGTCTCATTTTAAAAGTTCCAATGATCTTACCTCCAATACCACTTATCTCTTAAAATCAACTTAATTCATTTAAAAATGTCTCTTGGCATAAGTATAACACATTTTTATAGTTTAATCTATGTTTTCACTATTTTAATGAAAAAACCAACTATTTACCAATGACTCTATTTTTTGTTTGACAAAGAGGCTTCCAGGGTTGAAGAAGAAATAGATCCAATCATAGAAACTCCTCCAGGTGGCACAAAGCGAACTTAAAATGAAAAAGGGTGGTTGAAGCTATTACTAAAATATCACCATGCCTGTGAATTCCACCTATCAGTATGAAGGAAGCTATACAATATTATCAGAGTGATAACTAAACTGGGCGATCTTCTTGACAATCTTTAACTGTGGCAATCTATATTCTTCTATAAAGTTCCAACTGCAAAAAAATGATCCCATTCATTTACTTGTATTACTCTGATGTTGAGAAAATCGGGGGAGACTGTTAGCTCTGTAAAGCTTGTATAAACACCCCTGAATTCGATGCAAAGGGGGAGGGTCGCAATCCAATCAAGGGGGATTCTCTGTAGTTGTTTGATTTGCACAATAGCACTATTGTTATGTACAAAAAGACCGATTATAGAGTAAACAAAGGGTTTCTGGATCTGTTCTCATTGCTTAACACTATTGTAGACAATGTTATTATGGGTCTTAGTTACTCCAGGACTACATATTTTGTAATAAGATTTGGCACTGTTTAATAAATTTCCATTCTTGTGTACTATTACTTGAATGACAAATTTTCATATTTTTGTCAAAGTTTTATAATTGGTTTTTATCTACATCCTAAGTAGTATGTTTCTTTGATCTATAACACTATTGTTGAGTCATATTGTGATATGGTGTTGAAGTCTCGCAGGAGCTACCTCCAAGAGGCAGAATGAGATTGAAATCATACTTAATTAGTTGAATTATACTTGTGGTGAATGATAACTATTTATTATTCATTTATAGGTGTATTTTTCTTTTATGTGTATTAATTGAAATAAACTATTTCTTTTGATTAATACAAATTTTATAATGAATTGTGTTTAATATGATTTTAGGCTTGTAGGTGGACTTACCTTAATAACTATTTATTAAAGTAGATTCATTTACATAGTTGTTTTAACCTTTTATGAATTTACAAACTATTTTGGAATTCATAATCAAATATTAATTCTGGATTCATCCATAAATCAGTCCTTCCCCCTTGTTTTATTTAATTTTCTCTCAGCTTGGGAGAGGGCTATCCCATTCTAGTTCGAGATAGGTTTTTCATGTTTTAGATTAGTTATGCATTTACATCTTATTTTGCATCTTGTCCTCTCTTAAAGAGGCAAATAAACCATTTAATTGCATTTTGATCATCCTTTTTAAATCGATCAAACCTTTGTGTCGATTTACTTCTTTAACCCACATCTTAAAGATCGATGCAAATGAAATGTAACATGATGTAATATAGGTGTGAATAGATTAATTATTAGTTTAGGTTATATTAGTTTTATATTAGATTAGATTTATGTTTAAGGGTAACTGGACCCTAACCATTCAGAACCACCAGATTCAATGGATAAGGAGTTGCTTTAAGTTCCTGACTGGGTGGTCTCCCCTAAAGTTATGGAGGACATTTTTCCTGATCAACATTTTTGGCGCTAGGAGGGCTAGGGATTCATTTTATGATTGGAGTTTTGTTCTAAAAATCCTTTAACTAATCACAACTCTTTTATGCATTCTTACGTTGGGTCATGCTTTCAACTAATGTAAATCTACTAGGGGCATGTCCAAGAAGAAAATTGAGTCATTGTCTAGTTTGAAGTATGATGGTGAGAGTAAAATTTCTGCCTTGGATCATCTTTGTCGTTTTGTAGATAAATGTGAGTCTTATAACATTATTAATGACAATGAGATATGCATGTTGTTTACTATGAATTTTAAAGGACGTATTCACAAATGGTTCAAAGTACTTCCAACAAGATCAATTTATTCGTGGAATAATTTCATGAAGGTATTTCTAATCTCCCATCAAAATTATAATTATGAAAATTTTGTTTTGAATTGGAAAATTTGTGCATGTATGAAGATGAATCTTCAGACGAATTTTACAATAGATTTTGGGCACTTCGTTATAGATTCCATCTCAGCGATTTACCTTCAAGTGAAGATTTGATTAACCATCTTACTTATCTTGTTTATTTTAATAATGAAGATACTCAACCTGATAATGAAGAACAAGATACATCAAGTGCATTAGTTAATCTTGAATCCACAACTATTGAGCTTGTAAATAAACATGAAAATACATCATAACTTTTGTCTTCAAGAAACTATTTAATTTCTTTTCAATGTTTGAAATCGATTATAAATAAAATATGAAAGTAAATTTCCAACAAATAATTATTGTAAAAATCAAGAAGGCCCAATCAAAATTAATCAAGAACAAGATCTGAATAATGAACACGTAAATCTATCTTCTCCCAAGGTAAATTTAGAACTAGTTTATACCTCACAACTGAAAGGGATTCAATTAGCCAAGATTATAATGTTGATGATAATGATGTGAATTACCAAGATGAGAATTTTCAACTGTCATTATATTCTGGAAACCATTATTTTATGTATCCAAATATCTTTTCACATCAGATTATATTAAATAATGGCCTTCATAATCCTTCGGCTAAAACTAGATCCGTAACTAGTTCTGAACACCTTTAGATTGTCATTCATTCAGACGATAATTCTTTGTTCACTAACGTTGTTACTAAACTTTCCTCCTAAATTTTTAATGATGTTGTTAATTCAGACTCATTATATAATTCTCAGGAAAGGGAAGTAATATATGATGATTACCCGGATCTTCATGACAAGGATTATCATCTTTTACAAAGTGAATCAATTTTAAAAACATATTTCAATCAAGAATATTCACAAACTTTAATTTTGTCACTTCTGGCTAAACATGAATCAGATTATGACCATTTTGATGAAACTAATTTACAGGCTTCCTAATTCATTTTAATTCTTCTTTGGGAACTTGTTTTGATGAAATTTTGTTAGAACACTGTTCTAGTGGCAAATCTATTTGGTTCCAGAGTATCCCTTGTAATTATAATATAAGTAGTGATTGGTTAGATTTTTCTTCCTCTTTTATTTTTCAACTCTTTGATATTCTATGCTGGTATGTTAAACTGCTTGATATTGGACACACATGAGATACATTAACATAAAATGATAAAGTTGAAATTTAAAGCTTTATTTCTGAACATCAAGGGCCATTGCTCTTCCAATTTTGTCCGATGTTCAACTCATATCAATTTTTTGCTCCTTCTCAAAGGCATTGCCAACAAAAAATTGTACTCGAGTGTGTACCTTTACAACATGACTGACCATCTAACAAAATTGATGACCTTCCATCATATGTACATAAAACTGACAATTTGATGCAAGTCATTGCATTTAAAATAATATTTTCACAATCTGACCTGTTATCTTTTCTTCAAATCACTTCCAATCTTTAACTAATATCCATCCATATTTTTATGATCCCATTGAGATCTGATTGGAAGAAAATCTCCAAGAGAGGGTGAATGTAAATAAGCTGTACATACATTAACAATAGTTGTATATAATGTTTTTAGATTTATTTATGTTGGTTTAAGTAGATTTATACTTTTGTTACTAATGTTTGATGTATACATTCATGTAGAAAATAAGATGCTTGAATGGCTTCATTGGAAGCACGATTTCACTTAGTCTTAGTCTACTTTTTAGATTGGGATTAGGACCAGTTTAGAAATTAGTTTAAATTGAATAAGAAGATGGTTTTGAACTTTGATTAATATATGGGAGAAAATGAAGATTCATCAGGTAAAACTATGATCAAATTCTTCTAGGTACACATTTATATGTTCATCCTCATCTGGTTTGAGCTTTATTTCAACTTTTCTTTTCTCTTTTAATCATTATTTATTTCTTATATTTTGTTGTTCTTCTTGCAGGTTCCCATGGATTTGATTCGTAGATTCAACTTTACTGGAAACCAACATTTAGGAAGAATAATCATCATATGAAATAAGGGAGTTTTCTCTTTTCTAATTTTGCATACATTTTGAAATCGATTGTCATCCTTATTCTTAAAATTGAATCTATAAAGACTTAGAAACTATATTTAAGCAAGGTTTGCAAAAGTAAGAAAACCCCTGTCAAAGCATACAACAATAACTCTAAATCAATAACTATGCTTTGAAACAAAAGAGCTTTACTAACAAATCATCATACAAGATAAAATCAACATAATCTCATTTTTATGTTAATCCTCTATTTATCTTGTAAGATGTATCTCAAGGTTCTCTTTCATGATTGTCTTCTTTCTAATTTGATAAGCAAGCATTTTAGGCTTAGATGGATTATCTTTTCATTTCATTTCACAATAAAATGGAGTAATGTTTTCTCTTTAAGCTTAGCATAATCATTGGGCGAGTCATTTTTATGTTCTAATTTATATTAATGGAACCTGATCTCTAAGGATCACTTCAATGAAGATGATTTCATTATGTTCATTTTCAAATTTCTTAACCAAGTAGAGACCCTGGTTTTTTGTTATTTGAGTTTAAATCTTTTCGTTATTTCTTAATGAACTATCTTTAACCCCTATCTTTAAGGAAAATAAAACACATTTAACAACAATTACTTAAGGTCATTGTTGGGTGTGGATCCTAATTATCTTATTTATTTAGAGGTATCGCCGCATTGGACCATTGTTCATAATAGGTTGGCAACACCACCATGGGGGTCTGAGGGGGCGACGATGATTTTTATGAGCCCCTCCTTGGCAGAGGTTCGAGGGCAGTGCCCTCGAAGCTAAAAATAGATGTAAAATTTCCTTGTAAAATATTATAATATCATAGTGAATCCAAGTCGTTCATTAGGAATATGATCTGGCGGTAGAAGTTATGTTTAATTTAGGGTTTTTTTCCCTAGAAGGCAACCCCACGCTATATATGTGGGAATTGTATTGCGGCTGGATAAAGGTGTATTTTGAGCGAGAAAGAGAGAGGAGATTGTGTGAGAGAAAATAGGAAATTACAACAGATTTGTTGTAGGTTGTTTATCTTCATTTTGCTGGATAATATAAAGAAAGGACTGATTACTTCTCTGTGGACGTATCCCAAATTGGGTGAACAATGTATATCTGTGCCTCTCTTGTTTTATGCTTTTTTTTGTGTTTATGTTTCAACAATATTTAATGTGTTCCATTGATTTGTAATATATACTTTTCTAACAACTGGTATTAGAGCCACATGTCTATTTGGCTGATAAACTCACAGGAGAGAAGGGTTCCTAGTTTGAGTGGGAGCAATGGCGGAAGATGGTAGGTTTAGGGTCAAGAAATTTAATGGCCAAAAATACCAGCTGTGGTATATGCAGATGGAAGATAATTTGTATCAGAAAGATTTGTACCTACCATTGAGCAGAAAGAAAAATAAGTCGACGAGTATGTCAAACATAGAATGGGATATTCTCGACAGAAAAGCACTTAGAACAATATGACTGTGCCTAGCAGTGTCAATAGTCTTTAATATTTCAAAGGAAACATCAACATAGGGTTTAATGTCAGCATCGGAAAAAATATATGAAAAACTCTCAGCCTCAAATAAGGTATTTCTTACAAAGCATTTATTTAATATGAAGATGTCAGAAGGTGGATCGGTTTTTGATCATTTAAATGAATTTAATACAATTACCAGTGAGTTAAGTTTTGTGGGGGTAAATTTTGATGATGAAATTAGGGCTTTGTTATTTTTGTGCTCATTGCTAGAAAGTAGGAATGGTTTGGTTATGGCCATTAGTAACTCTGTCTCTAGATTTAGTACTTTTAAGTTTGATGATGTTGTCGGTGCAATCCTTAGCGAGGAAATGCGACAGAAAAGCTCCGGCGAGACATCAGGTAATGCTCTGACTGTAGAGAATAGGGGAAGAAAAATGGAAAGAGGAAAGAGCCTAGGATACTGTAATAAGTCAAGGAAAGGTAGATCAAAGTCTAGATCGGGGATAGTGTGCTAGAAATGTGGGAAGAAAGGACACCTAAAGAAATATTGTAAGTCTGAGAAGGGAAAAGAAGGAGACATGCAACAAGAAAACAATCATGAAGAAAATGTGATAGGTGATTTGTTGCAAGACACTTTGATTCTTTCATTAGAAAATATTATTCATGTTTGGGTGGTAGATTCAGGGGCCTCATTCCATGCCACACCTGATAGGAAACATTTTCATGATTATGTTCAAGGAGATTTTGGACAAGTTCGTTTGGGTGATGATAAACCATGTAAAATCATTTGAATGGGTAAAGTTTTCATAAAATAGCAGAATGGAAACCAATGTCTATTGAAGGAGGTAAGGCATGTTCCATATCTAAAGAAAAATCTAATTTCAATAGGGCAATTGGTGGTGAAGGCTATGTAACTACTTTTACAGATAAAACGTGGAAGGTCACTAAAGGAGCCCTAGTAATAGAAAAAGGATAAAAGGTTTGTACATTGTATTTATGCAATGGTATTTCTAATTATGTTAATACTTTAACCTTTCTAGGAGCAGATACAACATTGTGGCATCACAGGCTCGGGCACATGAGTGAGAAGAGGATGCAGATTCTTCACTTAAGAATTTTTTTGCCAGGTTTGAAGCATGTTGATTTGGAATTCTGTGAGAATTGTGCCATGGAAAACAAAAGAGAGTCAGATTCCTCAGAGTTGGGAAAGAAAATAAGAGTGAAAAATTAGAGCTTGTGCATACAAATATATGGGGACCTGCTTAGGTATCATCTCTCGGTGGCTCATGTTATTAGGTTACTTTTATTGATGATGCAACCAAAAAACCTGGATTTATTATATTCCAAATGAATTTGATGTATTTGATACTTTCAAGAAATGGAAAGATTTAGTTGAGAATGAGACAGGAAAATGGTTGAAGTGTCTCAGATCAGACAATGGAGGTGCATATTGCAGCAAATAGTTTGATAAGTATTGTTCAAAACATGGAATTCATAGAGAGAAGACAGTTCCAGGAACACCACAAGAAAATGGTGTGTCAGAAAGGATGAACAGGAAAATCATGGAGCATGCAAGGTGCATAATATTGCATGCAAGATTGCCTTTACAATTTTACGCAGATGCTGTAGATACTGTTGTTTATCTAATAAACATAGAGCATTCAAGTTACTTGGAGGGTGGTATTCCAGAGGAGCCATGGATAGGTAAAAAGGTAAACTAATAAGTTTTAAAGAGTTTTGTTTGTGAAGCCTTTGTCCACATTAATAAAGAAAATACAACAAAGCTTGAGGCAAAACCAAAGAAATGTACCTTTATTAGATATGGTGTTAATGATTTTGGTTATCGCTTTTATGATTATGAAAATCACAAAATCATTAGGAGCAGAGATGTCATATTCAATGAACAGGTTTTGTATAAGGATCAGATGCAGGAAAAGAAACAAGAAAAAAATAGAGAATACACAATGCTTGATGAGATCACAGAAAAAGTAAAGGTTCTTGAAAATCATAATGATCAACAGACATAACAACAAAAATAACCACAACAACAACAAGCACCTAAAACACCTAAAAATGATGTTAGAAGATCTACCAGGATAAGTAGATCCCCGAACGATACTGTTTTTCATTATATTATGTATTGTTGATTGATTATGGTGAACCAAAATGTTATGAAGAAACAGTGCAGGTAGAAACTAGGAAGAAGTGGGAGCTAGCCATGAAAGAAGAGATGGACTCCTTGGTACATAACCAAACTTGTGACTTAGTCAGGTTTCCTGCACGTAAAACAACATTGTAGAATAAATGGGTTTACATATTGAAAAAAGAATATGGGGATAGGAAAAGGTATAAAGCTAGACTTGTGTTGAAGGGGTTTTCATAGAAAAAAGGTATAGACTTTGATGAAATATTTTCTCCTATGTTAAAATGAATTCAATCAGAACTATTTTAAGTTCAGTAGCAGTAGAAGATTTACATCTTGAGCAGTTAGATGTAAAGACAACCTTTCTCCATGGGGATTTGGAGGAGGATATCTATATGCGGTATCCACAAGGATACGGGGTCAAAGGTAAGGAGAAACTAGTGTGCAAGTTGAAGAAGAGCTTGTACAACTCAAAATAGGCCCCAAGACAGTGGTATCTAAAATTTGACAGGTTTATGTCTGAACAAGGCTATACTAGATGTCACTATGATCATTGCATTTATCTCAAAAGGAAAAATGATGGCAGCTATATTATATTGTTATTGTATGTAGATGACATGCTTGTTGCAGGGTCTAACATGTAGGAAATAAATGTGCTCAAAGGAAAATTGGCAAATTCATTTGCAATGAAGGATTTGGGTGTTGCAAAACAAATCCTTGGTATGCGAATAACTAGACAAGAAAAATCACAAATTAACATTGTCTCAAAGTAAGTACATATAAAAGTTGTTGGAAAGAATTAATATGCAAAATGCAAAACCAATTACTACACCTTTGGCTAGCCATTTCAAACTAAGGAGATGTGTCCCAAGACTCTGGAAGAGATGGTTTATATGTCTAAAGTTCCATATGCATCAATAGTTGGGAGCTTAATGTATGCAATGGTCTGCATAAGGCTTGATATTGCACATGCATTGAGAGTTGTAAGAAAGTACATGAACAATCCAAGAAAATAACATTGGATGGCAGTGAAGTGGATTCTCAGGTATTTGAGAGGTACCACATATCAAGTATTATGCTTTAGTGGTTCAAACATTTCTCTATAGGGATATGTTGATGAAAATATGATAGGTGATAGAGATAACATGAGGAGAACCACAAGGTATGCGTTTAATGTAGGTGGAACAACTGTTAGTTGGGTTTCAAAATTGTAGAGTCTTGTTGCACTCTCAACAACGGAAGCAGAGTATTTTGCTGCTGCAGGGGCTAGTAAAGAAATGATTTGGTTACAAAGGTTTCTAGATGAATTGGGTAAGAATGAAACATCCCATTCCAAGACTAAACATATACATCTCAAGTACCATTTCATACGGTTAGTGTTGGAAGATGGACAATTGAAGCTGGAAAAGATACACACTAGCCAAAATCCCGCAGATATGTTAACAAAAGTTGTAAGCAAGGAGAAATTGAGATTCTACTTTGTTTCAATCAGTCTTCAAGTATGATGATGAAGATGAGAAATAGCCAAGTTGAAAGTGGAGCCATTTTCCAGCAAATGACGCAGTTGTGGAGTTGCTATAATCAGTATCCAAGTGGGAGATTGTTGTGCGTGGAACCTGATTATCTTCTTTATTCAGAGGTATCGCCACATTGGACCCCAGTTTGTAATGGGGTGGAAACGTCACCTGTTTGATCGCTAACAAGGGGCTGACAAGGATTTTTATGAGCCCTCCCTCGCGGCGGGGGTTCAGGGGCAGCACCGCCGAAGCTAAAAATATATGTCAAATTTACTTGTAAAATATTGTAATTTCATAGTTAATCTGAGCTATTCATTAGGCATATGATATGATGGTAGACGTTATGTTAAATTTAGGGTTTTTTTCCCTAGAAGGCAAACCCTCGCTATATATGAGGGAATTGTATTGTGGTTGGATAGAGGTGTATTCTGAGCGAGAAAGAGAGAGGATGTTGCGTGAGAGAGAAGAGGAAATTATAGCGGATTTGATGTAGGTTGTATCTCTTCATTTTGCTAGATAATATAAAGGAAGGACTGATTGTTTCTCCATGGACGTAGCCCAAATTGGGTGAACCACGTATAACTGTGCCTCTCTTGTTTCATGCGTTTTCTGTGTTTATGTTTCTACAATATTTTATGTGTTCCATTGCTCTGTAATATATGATTTTCTAACAGTCATGAGTTCTTTTTGAGAACAAATTTAGTCAAGTGAATAGTAGTCAACTTAAAGATTTTTACGCCATCCCTTGCTCTTAAGGAGCAATATGCTACCCCATCTATTAAGTAGTCTCTATGATATTAACAATAACCATAGTTAAACATAAAAACAAAAATGGTCAATTGAAGGATAGGAGGTCTCATCACGAGCCGACCTACCATGATCATAAGTTCTAACATTGTGACATTACAATTATTGGTCACCAGGCCAAGGTAATGGCTTTCGACCACAAGGTTGAGAAACAAAAGGTCTCATCACGAGTCAACTTGTTCACCATGTTAGATCTCATGAATGGCATTATCGTTAGTTGGTTACCAAGCCAGGACAATAATCTTCAGTTGCCATTTAAATAAGTTTAAGATAATCTTTTGCAACTATGCATTTATTCCTAATAAATGGGACCCTTTTGGCATTACATGTAGATTTTGAGTGTGATTGCTTCATTTCAAGTCTAATTTGCTTTTTATCTACACTTGTTTTATCTTTATAGTTTTCCTAAGTTTGATTAAGTTTGTTTGTTAATGAAATTTGTAAATAAGTTTTTATTTTAAACATCTTAATTAATTAGATTAATGAATAAAATAGCTCCCGATACCAAGATGTGTGCATAAGCTTTAAGCCTTAATCATTAAACAATGTGTCATATTGATTAAATATATATCAAAGCTTTTGGGCATTGAGACTTTGATATTAGAATAATCCTTTTTGGAAATATTCGATACCCAAAGTCTGATCCATCATATTAATGTGGCTCTTTTCAATAAACGTATATTATAAAGTGGCTAGGCCATAAAACATATGATAATCAAATGTTGGAGTAAAGGAACCACATTCCACGTCATTGTCTTTGCTCCTGTAGATCGGAGGTAATGCATAACAGGAATTTCCTTTTGAGACACATTTAAAAAACTCTGATAACATCATTCACCGATACTTCGATATAGTTCCTTCCCAATATTACGATATGCTAATCTGTCAATATGTCGATACACCTTGCCTCTCCAAATTCCGATAATCATATCCCTCCGATCTTTGATCTCCGATATTTCGATAGTCATGATCATTGATACTCTGATATCCTCATATCTTTGATCTTTGATATTCCCAATCCCCCGACTCTCCAATAAAGCCCTCCTATCCATATTGGAACTTCCTATTGACTATCACTCTTTTCAACCCTCGATATCAAATCTTCGATACAGTACCTCTGATATAATAGACCTAATAAAAATATTAAAGGGAGTTGAATGTGACATTGGGTTCACTCCGTATCAAAGCCACCCAATATTGCAACTATTTCATTTTGTCTCATTTCAAAAGTTTTGGTGAGCTTACCTCTGATACCACTCAGTTCTTTCCACGTATAAGTAAAATCCACTTCATTAATTTAAAAAGGTCTCTTGGCATAAGTATAATGCATTTTTATAGTTTAGTCTATTTTTCACTATTTTAATAAAAAAACCAACTATTTACCATTGACTATATTTTTTGTTTGACAGAGAGGCTTCCACCGCTGAAGAAGAAACAAATCCAGTCAAAGAAACTCCTCCAAGTGGCACAAAGCGAACTTAAAATGAAAAGGGGTGGTTGAAGTTGTTACTAAAAGATCACCATGCCTGTGAATTCCACCTATCATGACAAGGGAAGTTGTACGATCTTACCAGAGCGCTAACCAAACTGGGCAATCTTCTTAACAATCTTCAATTGTGGTAATATATATTCTTCCAGAAATTTCTGACTGCAGAAAAATGACCCCGTTCATTTACTTTTATTACTCTGATGTTGAGAAAATCAGGGTAGACTATTAGCTCTATAAATATTGTATAAATACCCATGAATTCATTGCAAAGGGGTAGGGTTGCAATCCAATCAAGTGGGATTCTTTGTAGTTTGATTTGTGCAATAAAACTACTATTATGTAGAGAAAGGAAAATTATAGAGAAAACAAAGGGTTTCTGGCTCTATTCTCATTGCTTAGCACTGTTGTAGGCAATGTGATTATGGGTTTGAGATACTCCAGGATTGCATATTTTGTAATAAGCTATGACATTTCTTTCATAAATTTCCATTCTTGTGTACTATTACCACAATGACGAATTTTCAGATTTTTGTCAAAGTTTTATAATTGGTTTTGATCTACATCCTAATTAGTATGTTTCTTTGATCTCTAACACTGTTGTTGAGTCATATTGTGATATGCTTCTGAAGTCTCGCAGGAGCTATCTCCAAGAGGCAGAATGAGATCGAAATCATACTTAATTCATTGAATTATACTTGTGGTGAATGATAACTATTTATTATTCATTTACAAGTGTATTTTTCTTTTATGGTATTAATTGAAATAAACTATTTCTTTTGATTAATACAATTTTTATAATGAATTATGTTTAATATGAATTCAGGCTTGTAGGTGGACTTACCTCAATAACTATTTATTAAATTAGATTCATTTACATAGTTGTTGTAACCTTTTATGAGTTTACAAACTATTTTGGAATTTATAATCGAATATTAATTCTGGATTCATTCATAAACTAGTCCTTCCCCCTATTTTATTTAATTTGCTCTCGGATTGGGAGAGGGCTATCCCATTCTAGTTTAAGATAGGTTTTTCATGTTTTAGATTAGTTCTGCATTTACATCTGAGTTTGAATCTATTCCTCTCTTAACGATTCAAATAGATCATTTAATTGTGATTTGATCAGCGTTTTTAAATTGATCAAGCCTTTTTATCGATTTACTTCTTTAACCCACATCTTAAAGATCGATGCAAAGTAAATGTAACATGATGTAATATAGGTGTAGATAGATTAATTATTAGTTTAGGTTATATTAGTTTATATTAGATTAGATTTATGTTTAAGGGTAATTGGACCCTAACAAGTTGGAACCACCAAATTCAATGGATAAGGAGCTTCTTTAAGTTCCCGACTGGGTGGTCTCCCCTCATGTTGACGGTGGACATTTTTTCTGATCAACACAACCCCAGAGGGAAAGATGTTGGATGTGGAGCATGATTGTTCAGAGGTCTTTGTTTCAGCCGGATGTATACCCCAGGAATTTTGTACACCTGTCCACGTGGGGGGGTGTGGGGGGGCCGATCCCCTCGGCTGGGGGGTCCAGGGGCAGCGCCCCCGAAGCTAAAAACAAATGTAAAATTTCCTTGTAAAAGTATAGTAATTTCTAGTCAATTTGGGCCATTCATTAGGCGGATGATCTGATGGTAGAACTTATGTTTAGTTTAGGGTTTTTTTCCCTAGAAGGTAACCCCTCTCTTCATATGAGGGCATTGCATTTGAGGCTGTGTAATAGATGTACATTCTCTAAGCGAGAAGAAGAGAGGTGAGACTGTGAGAGAAAACAAAGGATATTATAGCGGATCTACTGTAGGTTGGTTTCTTCATTTTGATGGATAATAGAAAGGAAGGACTCGCTGTTCAGGGTGGACGTAGCCCAAACTGGGTGAACCACGTATATCTGTGTCTCTCTTGTTTTATGCGTTTTCTGTGTTTATATTTCTGCAATATTTTATGTGTTCCATTGCTCCGTAATATATAATTTTCTAACAAAAGAGACATAAGGGAGGTGCCATTATTAGATTTGAACCTTAATACCTCACACTCATCAATTCAAACCCAATAATCAGAGTTTCCTTTGAGCAATTTGGATGTATACGATTTTGTGAAAAAATTCAAGGGTACAATGTACAACTTTAAGGAGTTTGCTAAGAAATTTAATAGATTTGAGGTTAAGATTAGAAAGCTTACATTTCTAGTTTCATATATCACAATATCAGCTGCAACAGAGATTCCCCTTCAGGGAGAGAAATGGTTTAAGGGCACGCCTCTTGACATTTCTAATTATAAACATTTTCTGAAGATCGAGTATAGAGATAAAGGGTATGGATCCATTGTCCCTAAGGAGTATTTACTTGAACACCATAAGAAGATTTTGCAAGAAATTTAGAGGTATTTTACCTGTGAAGGTAGGTTTGGGAGGATATATCAATACCATTTTAGACTTTTGATGCATTTTATCGGGATGATCCCCTTGCATCTACCCTTATATCTATTTAGGAGTCTCAACAAGATTGCAGACAAAGTGCAGGGAAAAAAATCTAGGTGGAACCTAGCCTTTTCCACTTCTCCTTAACTAAATTGTTGGTGTTGGAGGAGCTAAATAAGAGAAATCAATCATGGTAGTCCTTTGTAGATTCTTAAAATTTGGTAGTTGACTTACCAACTAGCTCTCTCAGTAAGAAGGAGACATCCTCACCAGTGTCAAGAGACATTCAATCATCTACTAGAAGTTCTGTGAAAAGGCCTTCATTTGCAGTTCATTCATCAAAGAAGAAGAAAGGTAAGAAGTTGCATTTTCCTCTCGAAGAAGTGGTTGTCCCCAAGAATCCAATTACTAGATCTGTTGTAAATAAGTTTCCCTTGGAGAATACATTTGAAGCCACGGAAACTATACAAGAAGATGATGTTATGGATGATAACGACAAATAGATTGCACAACTACAAGAGAGACTAAAGAAAGCCCATATGGTTATTGCATAGTTGCAACATGATAACATGGAATTGAAGGAGGTAGCTCTATAAATGACAGCTAAGCTTAATGAGGAAGAACTAGTGACAAAGGCTAAACTAGTTGTTACCAAATCCAAGGGAAAAGAAAATATAGTAAAAGAGGATATTAAGGAGGTAGAGGCTCCAATAGCTAGAGTCACTAGATCTTCAGCCAAAAAACTACAGATTCAGGAAGAGAAGGAAGTACAAGAAGAAAAGAAGACAAACATAAATGAGGGATAACATACATTCAATAAGTTGAGGATGCAATTGAAGAAGGCTCACAGGGAGATTGTTGAGCTCAAGCAACAATATGAAATGGCTAGGAAAAAGATGAGTGATCTTTTGGACATCTATCAACCAACAATGGATAATACTAAATATATGTTGAAGAGGTCCCTCCTACTACATAGGAAACTAAAGCATATATGCAGGATGAATATTACCATGAAGAAGGAGTTAAGGGATACCAAATGGTAGTTGAAAGAGATGCATGAGAAGGATCGCCGTAAATTGGACCTATTGGATGAAGCAACCAAAGTTTGAATGTTGGAACAGGATAAAACAAGGCAGTTTTGAATTTTGTTTTTTACCTAAGTATGCTTGTTTAATGGAGTCGAGGTTAAATATTATTATATTTTGCATGAAGTTGCTCTTGCCAACACAACTAGTGAGGATTCTTAAGTCACTTTCAAAAGAAGTAGCTCACACAGTAGTTTGTGTCCTAACTAAGCATCGAGGTTAGGGTTTTTGATGTGAAGGTGGAAGTTTTTCACTTTTGGTGAAAGGGAGATTGAAAGGAGTCAAAAACATTATCAGAATTGTATCAAAATCATCACTAAGATGTGAATCTTCTTCAGAGACCTCACTATTTCTCAAAACCATGAAAAACAAGGGGCATTGTGCTTTCTCACTGGCACTGCGTTTTTTGTTCTAGATGAAATTGTCAATGTTGGGGGCTTTATATGATGGAAGAAATATTCTAAGGAGGAAGTTGTCCATGTCTAGGCCTGTTCACATGAGCTATAGTCATCAAGAAACCTAGATATTGAACATAGGTAATTCAACCATGGAGTGCTGCTCTTTTCTACTATATTTTTGTCTTTTTGATGAATTATGAGGTTTCGTAGTGTCGGCGCTGCGTTTCCACACAATTATCATTTGGACGGCGTTTTTCAAGTCAAACTTCTTGTAATTTGTTTTTATGGTCTTGGAAAATGTAATGAAGCATCTAATGAATCATAGGCTCAATTTGGACTGAGTATTTAATGTAAATAAGCTAAAAAATGATTTGGTCAAACAATTCCATTTTTTTTTTTTCTTTTTGAAATATAAGTTCTATTTTAATTGCATTAGGTAGAAACTAAAATCCTATTAGGGAATTCAGTTCCTGGAGGTGATAACTGGTTTGTTTTTCATCTATTTATGATGTAATTATAATTGATCAAAGATTTGGTCAAGTTTGAGAAGAAAGAACACTTTGTGTATTGAATTTTCTTGATTTTCTAGTGAATGAAAGGACAAAGACCAAATTTTACAGGGATTCATGTGTTAGTTTCTTTGGAGATGCGCTTCTTGGTTTGTAAGTTACCTTCTGTTGTTAATCATGATTTGAAATGTGTCATCTTTTTTAGTTAAACAAAGATATTGACTCAGAATTCGCTTCAAATAGTTCTTTATTTCACTTTGCTAAACATTTATGTTTTCTGCTAGAATGGCATGTAGAATTCATCTTGATGTTTGATGCTCTGTATGCCATTTTCCATTTATCTTCTATTCACCCTCCTACAATGATTTGACTAAAAAACCACAAAAATACTATCTACCTTTCCCTTGTAGAAGATCCCTCTTTCTCTTCATCCTCACACATGAAATCATAAACTTTTATGACCATATTGCCCAATGGATCTATCTTCTTTCTTGCCAACAAACCTTTAAAATTTATACCCCATTGAGCACCATACCTAGCCTAATATCCAAGTGATTGAAATTTTCAGATAGAGAGAGACCTCTTTGAAGTTGGAAGGGCTAGATTCCAACTTCCAAGTGGTTTGTGGTTACCTCTGAGTTTCTCTTTTCAGCTTAGGGAAATTACAGAGAGATAACAAACCTAATGCTCTAATATGAAATAAAACCATGTTAGTATGATACGCCACAATGGAAGATCACCAATCGAAAGGAGTATGGGGGCCTAGAACTCCACAAGAGGGAAAGGTAAAGCAGTTGAACCATTGCATAAACCTAAGCATGAAAAGTGAGGGGGAAGGGGTCCGCACAAATATCCAAGTGGTAGGAAGAGTCCCTCAACTAACACAGTGGAAATCACCCATGCATACAAAAGTCACATTCCCATCATTCTTTGCTTCGTTCCTGGATCTCATTGAATCATACTTGTCTGCAGATGGTTCTAGTTGTAACCCTTGGTGCGTTGTCGATATGTAGTTTTCAGAGTTGTGGGCTCATTCTACATAATGCATAAGTGATATTAATAAAGCCTTGGAGTAGCTCACTAAAATGTGAAGTTGGGTTACACATTTTGCCCTTTTTTGATTAAAAAAATATCATTTTTAGAAAATTTTCAACTTTCAACAAACCAAAGCAATTATTTTGTTTAGAATTTCATTTTACCAAAAAAAAAAAAAAACTTGTTAGAAATTTTATTACCTTTCTATTGTTTATTTTTTAGATGTTTTTAATTCACATTTTTTTCATCAACTTAGCAAATGTTTGACTGTGTGTTATTTAAAAATCAAGGGATTCATAAACGATCATGGTTTTTGAAACTAGTGTATTATTTGTTAACCTTGTGTTTTTGAAAAAAAAATTGTGTTGAAACACTCCAGACAGACTCTACTTCGATATTGTTATATTTACGAAACCAATTGATGCACATCATAATTACTAGAATTTTTTGAATTGAAATAATACGAAAAAACTATAGATTTTGAAGATGTATAACATGGCGTCATGTTTCTCAACATATTAGTTAAAAACTAAAAATATAAAAACTACCCATTAAAGAAGACAGACCAATGTAATGCACCATAAATTTTTCATATATTTTAGAGTGTATTTTGGAAGATACAAAATTTTGATTTCACTGAATCATAATGACTTTTAGAATTTTTTTGTGCATATTTTATTAGAAAGTTAATTAAAATTAACAAATATCTATGAAATTCCATAAAATTTATATCTACTAAAAGTATATTCAATTTTGCAAATGCTGATATTGGTTTCGAAATTAAATTCACCATATTTGATGGATTTTAACCATTCCGAAGTTGGAGAAAGGTGATCATATTTGAGATGTTGCAGAATTGCAGGTTTTTGGTCAAGCAAAGTAGTTCGGCCAAAAGAAAAGCATTCAACTGAATTTTGTTTGCCACAGATGGATGTTAAAATAAACGAGAATTTTTTTTGCCCAATTTTTCTTAAATGTTTGGCCGAAAACCTATCCATATTTCCGTCGGCCACAAAATGGAAACGATGCGACCCTCCGATAATTTATTTCAGTAGGACGCTATAAATAAACTTGGACGAAAAATTATTTTCGCACTCACAATCCTCATGTGCATATTTTGAATTGCAAACTTCTTTACATCTAATTTTTGGACAATGTTTTTTGTCATTGGATTTTTAAAGCGTGTTTTTTTGGGATGAATTTTGAAAGTAAGTCTTTTGGGATCAATTTTGAAAATAAGTCTTTTGCGCTGAATTTTAAAAGTAAGTCTTTTGGGTTGAATTTCAAAAGTGTATTTTTAGGGTTGAATTTTGAAGTGAGTCTTTTGGGTTGAATTTAGAATGTGAGTTTTTTTTGCTGGATTTTGAAACCTGGATTTTGAAAATGAGTTTTTTTTGTTTGATTTTAAAAATCTACATAGATTGAATTATCATGAGAAATCAAAGAAATTGCAAGAGAAAATATGATCGAATAAGAGACATTGAGGCTTGTAGATAATACTCGAGAAACTATTACAAAAGAAAGAAGAACACTTAAATATTGAAAGGGCAAATCAATGTCAACAAGGAGTCGAAGTATGCATGTAAATGTAAATATTATAAATGATATTTACAATTTAATAATGTATTGTGAAATTTAATTTTTATTTGATGAACTAATTTGAAAAATATTTTTCAATGTAAACAGAGAGATTTTCCTCACAAAATTGACGATGAGATTGAAAATGTTGAAAGACAGCGAAAAAGATAATGAATGAATGGTTGATGATGTTGTTGAAGATATTGAAAGAGATTTAAGTGAAGAAGTTGAATCACCATTATGTATGTATATATATGTAATGTATTATTGAAATTATACATATTTATTAGTTTCAATTTCATTCAAACTCTATTTTTTAATTTAATGATTTAATGTATATTTATACCCATTTACGTTAAATTTTCATATGTATAGATGAAATTAATATCGATGATGAGATGTTAGAAAATGTTGACACTAACACATATGGAGATAAAAAAAAAATGACCATGTTATACGATATCATGTTAAGCTAATTATTGATAAGTTCTTCAATGATGAAAATATGACAGTTAAAGATCAAATTTTGAGAGGTCTCTTAACATCAAAGAAATTAAAATAAGCTACAACACTATTGGGTATTCGAAAATCAAAGAAAGATAAAAATGTGATTTAAAATATAAATAGTGCTCTAAAATCAATTGAAATATTTATAATGAAAAGTGATATAGATGCACATAGAGCAATACAAATGATAGTGGATTGATCAAGTACTAAAGAAAATCGTTTGGTAAAATCTATGGAAAAATCATTAGGGACTTCATGAAAAACATTGAACAAACATAGGAAAATTCGATTGCAAATAGATGTAAATGATGAGCTCGCTTATTGGACATTTATTTGTAGGCAACCATACAAAGATAGACTTGGAAAAGATATTAAAAAATAATATATGAATATTGGATGAAAAATTCACGTGTTTTACCAAAAGAAAGGGATGTGATGTGGCGAAGAATAACACGAAATCAGTATGAAGAACATGCAAAACATATTGTGGACACCAATCAGATAGAATTGTTCAATAAGTTCATAGAAGAGAATTGTGGAATTAATGTCTAAATCAATACTCTTTTGTAACAAAAACCATGGTATGTTAAAAATATCAATCTACGCGACTTGTTGTTGTCATTATCATGTGGAATTTCAATTATATTATGACATCTTCCTTAATTTTGGTAAATCATTTTGGAAAATTCACCTCCTCCTTCCACTATCCATGATTTCATATTCGAAATTCTATGTGCAAGAGAAAATCATGAATTATTTTTTCAAAATAAATGTGTTCGTGGTAAAAATTGTGAGTGGAAATTTGACTTTATTTCACAACAAATATCCTATTGATATAAATGATCAATCATTGTCCAACATAAAAGTAAAATGGAAGAGATATGGACATATCCATACATTGATTAGTTCAAGTAGTAGTGCAAGTGTTAGAAGGATTGATTTACAAGAAGAGAAATTTTTGTGATAGAGTTTTTAAAGAAGTTTGAGACATAAATTTATAAATACACCATGCATTCTCATAGAGCTAGATGATAGGATTTGCAATTCAAAGAATCCTGTGAAATTTTTCCACCAGGGACCATTTTGTCAACAGTTGATTTTGTAGAAAATTACACATTTGTTGCACAAAATGAAATACAGGGTGAATATTATCATTTTGACCAAGCCTCAATGCTTGTCCATGTTCTATATAGACATGATGAACAAAATGTTGATCATATAGAAAGCACTAGTGAGAATCAACATGCTATTAAACAATACCACTTTTATATCAACGATGATCGTACACATGATACACATTTTGTACAACAATGTTTTGATAAGATTTATGACTCATTTACAGGTTGTGGAATAAAATTCAATGAACATTGGATATGGTTAGATGGATGCACAGGTTAATTCAAATCTTCATGATCATTATTTTGGTTGTGTCATCTTCATATGAAAACCAACATTAAACATTGTTGGAATTTCGTTGAGACTCGTCACAAAAAATGAGAACATGATGGTGATAGGGGCATGTATAAAATGAGTACTTCGAAGATATCAAATGGACCAGTCTACAAACTGACTTAGCTGAACAAATTGTTCAATGGTGTATTGTTGTACTAAGCCATGAGACTAACCCATCAAGGGAGGTACACAAGTATGTACATATATACATTAACTTGCATATATTTTTAATATATGATATTTTTTTTATTAATTTTCTAATTTTAAACATTTATAAATTATATAGCTTAAATAATTGATCAATGATGATCTTTGATATATAAATTGTATTTTAAATAACATATTTAAATTCTTGTTTGAATTTACTATAGGTTTTTTTGGCATATTGGAGTCCAAGATGTAGATATCGATTACATATGAAGCCGAAATAGTAAAAGAGACTTGAAAATTGCATTCAATTAAAACAAAAGGGTACCAAAATGTGTTTTCATTTGATAAAAGAAAAGAATTTTGTTTTTTCCCTGTTTGCATAGAGGACACATAATTCAATGATGTTTTTGAAAACAATATGTATGTAAAAGCTTGGCAACATACAAAACTTAATACAAAGGGGAAAATGTCAGTTGCAAGCTTCAAAAAGATGGAATTAGAGGAGACTATAGTGTCATATGAAGGTGATCGAGTTTCTGATCTTGTTAGAGAAGGTAAAATTTCAATTTATTTCAAAGGATATATATATGTTTTATGTTTTTAAAATCTTTGTGTATAAAAATCTAGTGAATATTTAGAATATAGATCTAAATAAATAATAAAATCAAGTCGATGTTGATAACTAATTTCTTGTTAATTATGATCTGAATTTAAACTTGTTTTATTATGCAAGAGAGGTTTTTGTTGTAGTTTCACTCATTAACAACATAGAAAATTTCAAGTATTATTTGATGTGGTGCACTGAATGAAAGATGAAGTTATTGGAAGACTAGGATGATAACAATTTTATATATGAAATAGGGTCTATTATACTGAAGGGTTATTTTTTCCAAGAAACTCATCAATCTGAGAGTAATGTTTACTTTCAAGAATATAAACCTCATGCCATAACTCGTCAATATAGTCACTTGGTGTGTGCAGCGCGAACAAAGTTCATAGAAGTTAAATCCAAAAAAAAAATTGAAAGTTAAAAAATGGAGAATGTTGAAAGCTGACCATGAACGAATCATTGAGGATGGAATTCCATTAGATTTTTTTTAATTGAACTTTTGAACAATATTTTCTCCTTGTATTCATCTTTGAGAACTTAGAGTTCAAGTAGATTGTTAGCCTTTCTTTTTGTGCACTCTTAAGTTGTTCATTCTACATAGTACTATGTATTACAAAATTGTTTTCATTAATATGGCACGACTTTATTGTTAAGTTAAAAAGAAAGCCACAGATCGCAAATACTACTATAATGTAAGGATGTAACGTATCACATTTTTCTTGTTTGTTGTTGATTGTACAACTATCATGTTTGCATTGCATTTTTATTTTTTATGGACCATCATTTTATCTTTTCAAATATTTTTATTGCTATCTTAGTACCATGTTTTATAATGCAATTGTATAGTATGTTTGCATGAACAACTTTATATTAAAAGTTAACTATCAACTGACATCCACAATAGCCTTTCTATAGATGAATACACAATGTGTACCATATTTTATAATGCAATTTTAAGTTTTGATTGATTTAGACATCTACACCATTATAAGATTCATTCAGATGCAAAATGTACCATGTTTTGTAATTTGCAATTTTACTATCGATTAAATAACTTGACAAAACAACTTTAAACAAAATCTAAGAATCATCTATTGACATGAAAAGAATGATCATGCAAAATGTACCAACTAAATGCAAATTTACTTTCATTGCTACATATTCATGAACTTAAATATGTAAAACCTTTAAGCATCAAACCATGCATCATGCAAATTGTTCCATGTTTTATATGCAATTTTAAAAAGTATTTCCATGAGCAACTTTATATTAAAAGTTAACTATCAATTGACATCCACAATAGCTCTTCTATATAAAATGATGATTTATTCATAAATGCAAAATGTATATCATATTTTATAATGAGATTTTAAGTTATGATTGTTTTAGACATCTACACCATTATAAGGTTCATTCAAATGCAAAATGTACCATGTTTTGTAATTTGCAATTTTACTATTCATTTTAAATAACTTGACAAAACAACTTTAAACAAAACCTAAGAATAATCTACTAACATTATAAGAATGATCATGAAAAATGTACCAACTAAGTTCAAATTTACTTTCATTGCTACATATTCATGAACTTAAATATGTAAAACCTTTAAGCATCAAATCCTACATCATGCAAATTGTATCATGTTTTATAATGCAATTTTATAAAATGTATGCATGAACAACTTTATATTAAGAGATAATTATCAACCGACATCCATAGTAGCCCTTCTATACAAGATGATGATTTATTCATGGATGCAAAATGTATACCATATCTTATAATGAAATTTTAAGTTATGATTATTTTAGACATCTACACCATTATAAGATTTATTCAAATTCAAAATGTACCATGTTTTGTAATTTGCAATTTTATTATTCATTTTAAATAACTTGAAAAAACAACTTTAAACAAAACCTAAGAATCATCAACTAACATTATAAGAATCATCATGCAAAATGTACCAACTAAATGCAAATTTACTTTCATTGGTTCATATTCATGAACTTAAATATGTAAAACCTTTAAACATCAAACCATGCATCATGCAAATTGTACCATGTTTTGTAATGCAATTTTATAGAATGTTTACATGAAGACCTTTATAAATTAAAAGTTAACTATGAAGTTCTACACCCATAATAGCCCATCTATACAAGATGATGATCTATTCATGAATGCAAAATGTATACCATATTTTATAATGCAATTTTAAGTTATGATTGTTTTAGACATCTAAACCATTACAAGGTTCATTCAAATGAAAAATATACTAGGTGTTGTAATTTGAAATTTTACTATTCATTAGATAAATTGACAAAACAACTTTGAACAAACCTAAGAATCATAGAACTAACATTATAAGAATTATATTGCAAAATGTACCAACTAAATGAAAATTTACTTTCATTGCTTCATATTCATGAACATAAATATGTAAAACCTTTAAGCATCAAACCATGCATCATGCAAATTGTACCGTGTTTTATGATGCACAATTATAAGAATCATCATGAAAAATGTACATAAACTCCAAAATTAGCACATATTATTTCATAATAAAGAGTTCTATTTAAAATATGACCAAAATCTATATAATTACAAATGTAAATATATAATAAAAAGTTATCAAATGAAAATATGCATCAAAGAGATCAATTCATAATAAAGAGTTTTACTTAAATATGTCCAAAATTTATATCATGATAAAAGTAAATATAATATAAAAATAGTTCCAAATAAAAAGTTGCATCAAAGAGAATCTTGTTGAAATATATGATCTATCAACATCCTTGTGCTCTCATCAGAATCATGGATGTCCTGCACAACATGTGTAATTGCATATAAACATAAGATTTTGTAGTTTAAATTAAATTTTAATGTTTTAAAATTACATGAAAATATAATCATCAAAACAAAATCATAAAAAGTTTCAAATTCCATGCAATACCTCATGGTGTTCCCCTTGCATTTCTCCCTCATTGATGCTCTGTGCAATACATGTACATGTATATATTAAAAATTTAAAATTGCACATGAAAATGCATAAACTCACAATATTAAATAAATTGTTAAACAACTTTTTCAAAAATTTTAGATGATCCTATCCCCATTGTTGAGTCCATCGCTAAAGTCCCTCGAGAATGGAAACCATCTCCAAAAATCTAAAATTCAAAAAATTTAAAACTGTAAGATAAAGATCTCATCTTTTAATGAAACTTGCTTCAGTTTATAACAAAAAAAAGTGAAATATTCAATGCTTGTGATAAGAAAATATTTGACACATCTCCTAATAGGGAGGAAGAGGGTGGTGCTATGTTGAAAACGATGGATGGAATCATAATTTGTTAACATTTAATTATATATTTAATTATTTATTTTAAAAATATGTCCTCATGATACCGGTATAATAAAAGTAGAATAATAGTATCAACATAAACTCCAGAAAAACTAATATCTCTCAACATATCTTGATATGAACCTGAACCTAGGACCATGATATTATCAAAAAGTTTGTTCAAAAAACAAGTTAGATGCAAATGGTGAAAATATGATACATTTGTGTTAGATTATATCTCAAAAAATTAATAAAATGTATGTGAATCGACATTAATACATGCATTACATTACATTAAAATATCTACCCTAAACATTAACACATATCGATACCACATCCTCTTCCTCATGACCAATTAGGTCTTACCAACCATCACGACAACCCTTTTCATATTATTTAACCTCCTCAATATTCATATTATCTATCTCCTCATCTGATTTATGTACAAAATTAGCACATGCACCAGCTCGTGTTCTTTTTTGATTTAGACCAACATCAATTCCAGTCAATGTGGTCTCGATGTTATCTATAATGGCATCCCTTGCTTCTTGACAAATATGAGTAGTGGCATCCATCTCTGACTGCAAAGTTACTAGACGAGGAGGTTGAGGTACCAAAGGTGGTGGAGGGCGAGGCAATTTAGTATCCCTTAATGCACCCTTACGGTCATATATCCGACCTCTCCCAGTACAATAAAATTCAGATGGAAGGTCAGTATAATCAGGTCTCATACCCAAAAATAATTTTGCATAAAATAATTTTGCAAAATAATGTGGAACCTCGTCATTCCATGGCATCTTTTACATACATTGCAAGGAAACTATCATACAAATGGTTGGCTATTTCAAGGTGCTTGAAATATTGAACCTTGAAAATCTTTCTTTTCGACCCTTCTTTGAAATTAAAAATAGATTTTTCACGTGTTTTTGTAACTTTTTTACTTACCTCAACCCATTTATCGGGACCCATTATTTCTTCCTTTCTATGCATCATCATATCTATAAATAAATTAATGGTTGGCCAAAGCTTCTTGTAAATATCAAGAAATCAGCTTAGAGGGTGCACAACTATTTCTAAGCTTTGTCGAATCTCTGTTGGGAGCTCTAAACTCGCAAGATCTTTCTTCAATTTTGAATAATGACCTATGCGCCTCTATAACGCACATTGCTGGATGTTTGTTTCCCAAGGAAGCTCATTAGGAATATCAAATGGATAGGTGGTATTTTCCTTATGGTCTTCCTCTGGAATTTCCTTGCTTCACTTATGTTTACTTCGATCAACATTTTCACCCCCTGCATCAATATAATTACATAAATATAAAAACATGTGAAAAATGTATTTATACACATGCAAGATAGACATGTACATGTATATGTACATACAAGTCATTTACATGTACAAATTTGTTTTAACATTAACTTATATATATATAATATATATATTATATATATATATATATATATATAATATATATTATATATATATATATATATTATATATATATATATATATATATATATATATATAATTTACCAAAATGACGAGGATCATGATGATTTGATTGAGATTAATGACCACCCAGAGATGGTTGAGCACCATCATGCACAAGCACATGAGTTGATTGAGTGTGTTGACCACCGGGGGAATGTTTACCACCCTCACGTGACGGCAATAGTGAGAAAAGCTTCTAAAAAAATAGAAATTATAATAAATTAATTAAGTTAAATTGACAAAAATAAATTCAATATATGTATGTACATATGATTATATCTATTTATCATTTAAGTAAATGAACATAAACATATATATACCATACCACGATGATGTGAACGGCGACCCTCCATATATTGAGTAGATACTCTCTTCAACCTAATGAAAGATGCTCCTAAAAAAGATGAAATTTATTATAAATTAATAAAGCTAACTTGAAAAAAAAATCAATTTCATATGTATGTACATATGATTATATTCAAATATCATTTGAAAATTTTCACATAAAAATATATATACCATGCTCATGATGGACTTCCCCCGATTCATTTGATAATCTCCTCTATCCATGACCTCCCCCTCTAGTCGATACATGAGACTCAATTGATGCTCACCTCAAAGAATCAAGTGGCAAATGCTCATGTGATGACACAATCTGATGTGATGACCCTTGAAATTACCTCATGCATTTAAAAATATTTAGAATTTCTATCTAAAAAATTAAGAATTTAGAAAATTTATCTAACCCTTGAAGTTACCTCATGCATTTAAAAATCTTAATATTGTTATTTAAAAAGACCAAGAATTTAGAAAATTAATGTAAATATCCTAGGGTTTCTTCAAAATTATTTGGTGTAGATTCTCCATTTAGAATATACTCAAGACTAAAAGCACAAATGTTGAAGTGCACATTTTGAAAATTAAGTTCACCAAGTTGTGCTTACATAATGGGGCACACTTAGTATAGAATTGAAAAAAACATATGGTAATTAATTGATGTAACCCTTGAAGTTACCTCATGCATTTAAAAATCTTAAAATTGTTATTTAAAAAGATCAAGAATTCAGAAAATTAATGTAACTATTCGAAGGTTTGTTCAAAATTATTTGGTGTAAATTCTTCATTTAAAATATACTCAAGTCTAAAAACACAAATGTTGAAGTGCACATTTTGAAAATTAAATACAATTTTTTCTAAAACATGTTAGGTTCACCAAATTGTGCTTACATAGTGGGGGCACACTTAGTATAAAATTGAAAAAAACAGATGGTCATTAAAAACAACACATTTATAACCGAAAACACACACACATATCAAATATATCTTACAATGTCCATGAATAAATTTTGATGGAGAGCTTCTTAACACCAATTCATTTTTCACAAACAAATCTTGAATTGGAATTGCCCCATACAATAGATCACTAGACATCCTATTAACATTTGCATAATGTCTTATGTTAAATGATTGAAATTGACTAACACTATTTTTTTCTTCTTCATGTAGTTGATTTAACCTCTCCTTTTTGACTTGGTACATGCATTTCATGTGGTTGCACACAAGTTTAGAATTGGTGAAGACTACAATTCCATTGGATCCATACTCCACAGTTGTTCCTAAGCCTTCTATAAATGCAATATAATATGCCTCATCTTTTGTTGTTCTTCCAAGTACTTCATTTTCCTTTGGAGGAATTTTTTGTCCCAACATTGCATAGCACATAAGTAATTTATGGGAGAGTGATGAAAAATAAGTATCTATTGTGATTGAATGATGGAATATTACAAGAAGTATTTGGCCTAAAATTTTGTATTTGACACTTGGATATGATGATTAACACCAACAAAGGAATATGATGAGGTGAAAACATGATGAGGAAGAAATAATTCTATGGACTTGTGTGGGTGCATCGAGTTTGGTATGAAAAATGGATCTTTAGAACTTCTTTCCCAAGGTTTCTTTAAATGCATATCATATCCTAATCTGTATATGTTGAGTCATATTTGATTTGATATTGTTGATAGTTTTTTATATAGAAGGTTACTCATTATAGAAAAAGATATAAAGTGTGATATATTACCTCCTAAGGGGTAACTACTTGAAGAGCCACCCCAAAGGGGTATGCTATTGAAATAATTAGAATTTATTTACTTGCATATACGATGAATGTCCACTTGAATAAATCAAAATAGGAGGTAATTAAATAATATTGAGGAATGGAAGCTCAATTCTCTAATATCCCTATTAAAATTCAATTGGAAAGGAAATGTACCATTCCGAAAATTTTGATGCAAAATGTTTCTTATCTTGTATTCACCAAAATACAAGTGCAACAAACCAAAATACAAGTGTAAAAAACCTGGAGTTTGGTGTTCTATCCTTGAAAACCTATTTGTGTGACTGAACACAACAAAACAATACAAGTGTAGTAGACCTGGAGTCTGGTTCTTTATCATTAAAAACTGATTTGTGTGATAGAACACAAAAACAAAATACAAGTGCAACAAACCAAAATACAAGTGCAACAGACTTGAGTCTGGTGCTCTATCCTTGAAAACTGATTTGCCTGATAAAACAAAACAACGGAATCAACTTGTTGATATTCAGTTGAAATTAAAAAAAATAGAGTCAAATCCAGAAGGTCCAAGTACAATTCAATAGTTGGCTGCATATCCCTACACGGTTATACATATAAATTAAGCTCTTGATAAAACCTAATTTCTATAAAATAGCTGTGTATGAGTATGGATTTTTCTACAATAATGATGTATAAGTAGAATGTGTGAACATGCGTAAAGCCCAATTTTTCTAAAGTGAATACACATGAATATAATTTTTTAAAAATAATTATATATAAATGCATTAAATTAATATTCTTGAACTTATGTTAGGGTTGTATTTTATTTTCAAATAAGAGGTTCAATATGATAGTGGACTTCATCAAGTCCTTTGGGAAATGATAACTTACTTGGTCGCTGCCACTTTGGAGGCTCATTACTTTGGTACTTGTCATTCATTGCCAGACTCATTATAATTGGTTAGTTAGACCACATGCTTCAGTGACATAAAGTAGCGATGGTGGGTATTGGTGAATTTGAACTTATTCAACCATAACTTGTTGAGAAATATCCACATAAGACAAAGCGATTTCCAACATGACATCCTATTTGAAAAGTTTGGGTAACTTCTCTTGCGAAAGTATTTGTCCGACCTAAATAACAATTTCCACTTCTCTAACTTGAAGCAGGCATGGTGCTCCAAAAACCTGTCAATGGATGTAAAACCTTAAAAGCCTTAAAACATGCATACATACGTTGACAACATAAGGGTTCTAATTACTACTTTTTGGCCTTTTAAAGTTTCATGTAAATATTTTAGGATATAAGTGAAAAAGGGAAGGATGTATAATGACTTTCTGAGTGAATTGGAGCTAGATGATTTTTTTGTGAAAAAAACTAATAAGATTTGTTCATGTAACTTTCAGGTGATAGCATTCACAATTTCGAAGTCAAAGAATCTAGCAATCATAAGATAGGTGCCTACTACAGCGCACACCATTTCTCAATCATCATCTCTGTTTGTATCCTATGTAACTAACAATAGGCACTTCGGAACATTAGTATTCAGCACTGGCCTTCGATAATCAGTATGTAACAAGAAGTAAAACCAATATCTACATACCGCAATAAACAACCCAATCGAACTCAATCAACTAGACATCTCAAGTTAGGTTTACCAAGCAAGAAACATCCATTGCATCCCCCCTTAAACACAAATGAGGGATCAATATAAGATAACAGTCCATAAGGAACATAACAAGTCCTTCAAATCATAAGCAAAACATGTCAAACAATATAACTATGTAAAAAAATCTATAGTTTCAGCTTTCTTGACTGATACCTATGGTCGAATTTTGAAGTTATCAACAAATAGTCATATTAATGTGAAAAAAATATTCAACAAGGAATATCTGTTTCTGGTAAACTTGCAACTAAGAAGGCACTGCAGAAACAAAAATCACAAGGAAGGGGTCCCACAAAGCGCACAGGCACTTCTAAGCAAACTATTATGATTTCTCTTTGTTTGGAAAAGACAATATCTAAAAGACCTGGTTGTAATTGCATAAATTTTCAGGAATTTGAATTATTGTTTTCCATGGAATTTTCAGTTTTAAAAAGAAAGTTTAATTTGAATTTTCTGTTGTATTTAAATTTTATGCATAAATTCATATCATACATATTTTTCAGTTAAAATACAAAATTAACTCATTACAATGTTTGTGAATTAAAATATAAATTCTCAGCATAAGTTCATAAAATGGTATTAAATTTATGATGATGACAACATTTTTCATGCTAATGACTCAAGAGTGTCACATAAATAATCAATTAAACACTAAAACGAGGTAATTAAAATCAATTTCCATGGGGAAACCATCTCTCAGAGATCAAACAATTTCATTTCACAAATACACAAAAGATTTGCACGTAGATCAACTATTTCACTGCATTATTCACTTTTAAAGTGAGAATTATTTTCATAATAATCGTTTTTCTCCTAACGTGTCTTACCTAAATCCCTGCACATTACAAATATTTAAACTACAAGAATTGTGAAGGCTGAGAAATTTATGATTTTCTCGGTGACTTAAATTAAAGCAAGCAAGCACCTGTTTTTCTAAGTTCACACTCGGTTCCCTTTGGTGAGAAAAAAATGAAAACTAATGCAGAGAACCATGCCCTACACTTTCAAATTTCGGGGACAAAGGTGAGAAATATGAAAAAACAAAATTTAAACATTCTCAGGGGACTTAGAATTACAGGGAATGAGAGAGAAAATTATGCACAGACAAGACAACCACACCACACAACGAACGCAAACAATCAACACAGACAAACGACCAATGAACCAACAATCGCCAAAAAGTCTGCAATATCCTGATGACCATCATTAATATATGTGTTTTTTCGGCCGAATAAATTTTTTCAGCTGAATAAGTTTTTTGTTCGAATGGGTTTTTTAGTCGAAAAATCTTATTGTCGTCTTTTTCCCCTTGGGCAAAAAGTCTGTTAAATGGTTGATGTTAATCTAAATGGTCAATTTTTTGGCCGAACTTTTGACTAAGAGTTTGACCGAACAATTTTTAATAGTTCAACCCAAAATTTTATTGGTTCTCATGAAATTTTCGTCGGTAATTTTCACAAAAGTGTAACCCGACTTCACATTTTCACTCTAATATTGTGAACTCCATGTTAGGAGTGGAGGACCAATTCTTTCTAGTCATCTAGCATGAGGCTGGAGCTTGGAGGGGGGAAGTATGGGCAAATTCTACTTTCTCATCTTAGGTGAGGCTGGAGTTTGGAGGGGGAATTTATTGGGCTAGTGTGCCAAGTAAATTGTATGACCCATTCTCCTTTCTTGTCTTGGGAAAGGATAGAGCTTAGAGGGAGAATTAGTTGCTTTGGTATATCTGTGTGAGTCATAGTACTTGTATGGTGCATACTATGTGTTCGTTGTTGGCTTGAGGAGAGCCTTTTTCCTTATGGATTAAAGCCCAATTCAAGGGTGACACCTTGTTGAGAGTTCTAGAGTAGTGTGGCCTATGGTTAGGTGGAACGTTGAAGGTTTGAAGCCAATTGGTGGTTAATCACATAAGAAATGTACCACAATTATGTGATTAAGTAATGGATGATTTTCATATTCTTATGTACACCTACTATGTATGTCTATGTGAATTACTTGTGTTTAAAGTTAAATACATCATCTATAAATCATTATGTTTCCTTTTGAGTACATTCTTGTACTTATATGTTGTCATATAATCCATGGGTTTATTCTTTCTTGTAAGATTAGTATGAACATGCTCATTGATACATAACAAGGTGAATTGCATTGGATAATCATAGGAGTGTTAACCTCTTAGTGAATATGTTTGTATGTATTTTAAAAGAACTGAAAATCTTAAGGATTCTTATGGGAATGGTTGTGTATTTGAGTAGCTCTGTTATACCTTTTGTGTGAAAGGATTTAGAGGAATTTCTTAAATGGATACCCTAGTAAATTCCTTGGTTTGGTTCAACCATGGAACTTAGGCTAGATATATTTGTAAGGCCCAAAGAGTCTTTAGATTGTACAAAATTTCAGTATGTATAAATACATAAATGAATTAGTAGATATTTAGAAATGTGAGGACGTGGTGTTTTCCAGGAAGCAAGCCATAAAGTTAACCTCTCTAATTTTCTCTAATTGTAATAATAAGGGGTTTCAAACTTGAGAGTTATGAAATTTGTATAATGGAGAAGAAACTCCCTTAGTTGTGTGAAGTCTGGGAATTCCATTCCATATCCTCATGCGAAATCATTTGAGAATATTTCTTGGTTATTGGTAGTTGTTTGAATGCTTTTATAGGTAAGTGAGGATATATGTATTCCCAAAAGTCTTCTAGGTAAGTGTTTTCCTTTTCTGAATCCAATCTAGTCCATGGAAGAAGGCTAAAAAGTCTTATTGGAAGCATGTAATTATTGGGTAGTTCAAAGATGGAATTCTTTAGTCATAAACCTAGGTAAAATGGGCTAGTGGGGGATGAAGATGTGGGCCTAGACAAAAGGGGAATGGGGAGGAGGTCTAGTATTGAGAAAATCTCCCTATTATTTGGATTAGTGAGCATCCAATTTTTTTTAATAAAGGACTTTTACAAAAGAGCCAATTGTCGGAGGCCTAAATGGGTAGAAGCATTAGCACATGAACCTAAAGTCAAATTTATGAAGGATCCATAAATACAACTTTATATAAAAATGTAGTTTTTAACCCCATATAGAAATTACCTGCATATGAATTCTAAATCACAGGAGAAAATAAAAATGTGAAAGCATAACACATAAAACACATATACACAGAGATTTCCCACTAGATCCCAAAACCGGGACTACGAGCTTGATTTTTCATTATGTTCCTTTCAATGTTACAATACATATTTATACATGCCGAAGCATCCAATACCATGGACCGAAACCAGTCGCATCCAAAACCATGGACCGTAAAACCATAGGTAGGTTTGCCCAACCTAATATAGGGTCCAAAAA
>APFE030196241.1:198550-225743 GCA_000404065.3 Pinus taeda
AAAAAAAAAAAAACTACACACTTTTTTTCACTTTGTAGGAGCTCGATATTGAATTTGATGTATCTCTGTAATTGTGGATCTCCCAGGTATGAAATTACTTCCTGTGGTAACCCCCTAAGTAATATTTCTAACCCCACAAGGCTGATGAAGATTGGATTCTCCAATGAAGAGTTATGCCAAATCTCCCACGATGACCTGTGTATAGACTGGTTCAAGAGAGCAAACTTGTACGACATGCCTTGGGTCATTTTTTCAACCTTAGGTTCTGAAAATGATACCCAAAAAAATTACAGTCCGTCCTCTTTCTGTAACTTCTTATGAAAATTCAATCTGATGCTTAGAGTGAAAGTTATGACGATTTTCCCAAGGTGACCTGTTTGTAATGTAATTCGGGGGTCTGCAAAAACCCTAACTTCCTCATATTATATCTCCAAAAATATAGCGAAAAATGACATGAAATTTGGAGCCGAGATTCAAAATGATTATTTCTCAAATGGGTTTTTTTTAGCTTCTAAAACATCACAGAAAAAATGGTAAAGCGAAAATGCCACGATGACCTATTTGGAGCAACGAAACCCCATAATCCAAAGCTCTGATACCAAATGTTATGAAACTAGCTCACAAAAAGATAGAAAAGATAGATGAACACCTTAGAAATAAGCCTCTTCGAGGGGGAAACCTCCTTTACATTACACAAATGAACAATTCCTCGATGATTCAAATGACAAAACCTCCTATCTATATATAGGAGCCTAAGGGGTCACAATATAACCAAGCTGACCTAACAATAATAATATAAAGGCACAAAAATAACAATAGAGGGATTCTATGGGGCACAATAACGAAAATGTGGGGACAATAAGGGCACAACAATAACAATAAGGGATACAACGACAATAGTAATGGGGGATCACTAGTATTATAGGGACCTAACATCTAAGCAAACTACAAAACATACAATATCAGTAAAAAGGGACGATAAGAATCACTCAAGGAAATCTAGGGCTACCACTAGACATTAGTCTCACTTCCCAAAGAAAGTAGGGAAAAAAACATTCTTATATCTTGATGCAGTTAATAGTCAAAGTCTATCACCAGCTAGGCACAAAAATGGGAAGATTGGAAATGATGATTTGAAGGGAAAACTCAAAAATATCAATGCTCTTATCTTCAATGGAGACCATGGGAAGGGTGAGGAGGTAGAAGCCTTGTTGTTGGAAATAAGGATTTATTTCAATTAGTCACCTAAATTAGAGGCTAGAACAACCATCTACCACTTAAAGAGAAAAGCATCCATGTGGTGGGAACGTCTCAAGCAAGTTAAGAACTTAGATGAAAAATATATAACTTGGAAACAAATCAATAAGTATTTTAAGAAGAAGTATCAATTCGTATATGATTATGATGAAAAATGAAAGAGAGATTTAAACTCAAGTTGGGAAACATGACAATAAAAGAATATGAGAGGAAGTTCCTAGATTTGTTGAAGTATGCCAATTTTATTAAAGATTTTCCTGAAGGGTTTTCCTCCATATTATAGTGACAGTATCAAGATTGATGAACCTAAGACCATAGAGGATGAAATAAGAAACGTCAAATATGTCTACAAACATAGAAAAAATAGGCCAATACCTAAAATGATTGGGATAAGAAGAAGGATAAAAGGGAGCAAAGGAAGAAAGGTTTCAGACCCTCTTTTTTTAAGAATAACTCATGAGAAAATTAGCCCAACCAACCCACACTTTATGACTTGAGGAAATTAGATTTGTTTGGAAGTATGCCAAGATATCCACCCATTAAATGTTAGGGTTGTGAGAGAGACCACATGTTTAAGTACTGCTCTCATAAAGATGCTAAAATAAAATCCATGCACAATGTACAAGAAGTTGGTATAGTGGGGGACATGGACAAAAACATGACTAGAATATATGTAACTTTGGACAATTGGCAAGTTGACCTTTGGGTGCACATGATTGAAATTGAAGGTAAGATTAACAACTAACACATTGCATTTTTAATTGATTCTAGAATCAGAAATAGTTATATTGACCCAAATCTTGTTGAAAGATTTAGGTTGAAAATAACTAAGCATAGTAGGACTTGGTTAGTGTTAGGTAAAATTGACTCAAGGAAAGAGTCAAAGTTGACTAGTTTTAAAATAGTGGTTTTGGGCCCATGGTTTTTTGGTTTTCCATGGTTTTGTGATCATGGAATTCATGTGATGGGGCCTCTAAAAGGATAGGAGGAACTCTATTGTAATGGGCCAATGAAGGTCAGTGGTGAAGGCTCACTTGGCAAACTTGGCCTGGTTGTTGCCAAGGGACTAATGAAACACTGTAAGCTGGGTTTTTCCTTGGAGTTGGGGTTTTCCTAGTGTAAACATTGGGTGCATTGTTTTTATTGCTGGGTTGTGTTATATTCTTTCCATGACTAGCCCATGTAGTTAACCAGGGGGTTAGAGGGGGGGCAGAGCCCCTCCTTTGTTGCATTGATTGCGTAGCGGGGGGGTCACAGGGGGTTTGAGGGCTGCAGGCAACCCCACTCTATGAAGTCCGGGGCAGTGCCCTGGAAAATTTTGATTTTGGACCCTATGTTAGGTTGGGCGGACCCACCTATAGTTTTGTGCATGATTTTCGGACATGGTTTTGGATGCAATGGTTTTCGGTCCATGGTTTTGGACGTGATGGTTTTCAGTCCATGGTATTGGATACTTTGGCATGTATAAATATGTATTGTAACATTGAAAGGAACATAATGAAAAAATCAAGCTGGTAGTCTCGGTTTTGGGATCCAGGGGAAAATCTTTGTGTATATGTGTTTTATGTGTTATGCTCCCGCATTGTTTATTTTCTGTGTTTTAGAATTCATATGCAGATAATTTCTGTACGAGGTTAAAACCTACATTTATGTTATGTTTGTTGTTGCTGGTTTAATGTTCCTCTTAGAAAATATTTATGTCTCTCAAGTAAATTTTTAACAATTGGTACTAGAGGCAGGTTTTGATCTTGGGACTTGTTGTTTAGGCATACATGTTTCTTAGGAGTACACATTGTTGTAAGGCCTTAAGACTTTGATTAGGCATACATGTAGTGAAATGATGTATGGAGTCATCTAGTTGTGGAATAAGCGACTTGGATAGGTACTAAGGTGGTAGGTGTACTTGTATCCTAGCTTGAGGGGGTGGGGGGATGTGAGATCTTAGTTGAGATGGTTGATAAGCCATGTACGTGAAGAGGTGTCCTAGATAATTGCCAGTTTAGTGGCTAGTTACCCATGTAACTCGGTAGTTGTAATTTTTTTTATATGGACTTCAATAAAGAATGGTTGGGACTAGGTTAATATCCCCGAGTCAATTTTAGGGGGGATTGTTAGGGTGGTTTGGGTAAACTTGACTCAGTTGTCACCAAGGATTTTCACACTCTAGGTTTCTAAAAACCCATGGTTTTTCCCATGGTATTCATATGGAATATAACTTATGTAATTGTAGAAAACCTTCAGGAAAATTTGGTTTGGGTGACCAATGGGATGCCAAAAACGATGTCTTTAGGAAACACCTTTTCTCTTGTAATTTTGTGTTTCTAATAGTTAGTTTAGCTAGCTATAGGGGTAAAGAAAAGGATTAATGAGTTAGTAAAAGAGTTCCCAATTGATATGAATAATGTACATACCAAATATAAGTTAAATATAATTTTTTATTATGATCATATGACTCCCTTATAGGAATGGATTAGTTGGACAAGAATCATGTTATCTTGGAATGCTATAACTAGGAATTTATTTGTCTTGATGAAGAGGGGAAATCAAGGAAGTTGCATGGAATTCCAAGGCTTGTCTCATTAAGGAAATCATTATCCATGCAAACATAGAAAAGTTTTAGAAAGGTGTTGGGCATTGGATAATCCATCGCTCCTTGTGTGTTTCATGACATGTGCTTAACCACCTCTCAGGGATTCATTAACATTGGCAATGGCTATAGGTTTTGGTTTTACAAAAATCTTGATTCTAACAAATGGTATTAGATCCAAAGGTCTCAAGTTCAAAACACCCTTGACTCATTCTGGGGATGTAACAACCCTGGTTAAAAATCCATGTAGAAATATATAAGGCCATAGTGATGGGGCACATATTCCAAGATGAATGGTGGGGGAAACATCCTAATTGGTGTTGATTTAGTTTATTATGGCTAAGGAAATTGGAAAAGGCAATAGATAAGGCTTTGGAAAGGAAAAAGGGAAATTTTGGCACATCTGTTTATTAAAATAAAGGAAATTAGGAGAAAATTAAGGTGAAAGGTCACAAGTTGAATGTCAGGAGGAAAATGAAGGAAAATAATGAAAAATGAAGAAAATAGAGGCCTCATTAATAAAAATACTTTTGAGGATCAGTGGGTAGGACTTGATCAATTTACTTTTGGAGCTCTCTCATATTCTCTCTCTCTCATACTCTTGGAGACTTAGAGATTTCTTGGAGTACTCTTGGTGTGTGTGGCATACTTGGATTCTTGGAGCAAGAAGGCAAAGGAAGAGCAGGAAAGTGTAAGAAGGCATCAAGATCAACAATTACATTATATTTTCTTGCAGGTATCAAGTTGTATGTATGTTTTCTTCACTAGTTTTGGAACACATGGCACATGCATGGGGTTTCTTGGTTATGATCTGTCATTGGTGTGGAGGATTTCCTAGATTGACAATGGATTTTCCTAGACTTTTCATTTCCTGGATAGTCATGGTGATTTTGGGTTTACTTTTAGTGCTTTTTTTGGTTGGTTCTCATGTTTCCTTTAGATTGGGATGAGTTACTAGTCCTGTAAACCTTGGTTGGACAAACGCTCTAGAAACCCTATAATGGCTTGGGTTGAGTTACTATTATTGGAAGCTCTGGTTGGAAAAACACACTGGAAGCCTTGTAACAGCTTGGGTTGAGTTACTTGTCCTGGAAGCCCTGGTTGGACAAATGCTCTAGAAGCCTTGTAACAACTTGGGTTGAGTTACTAGTCCTGGAAGCCTTGGTTGGACAAATGCTCTGGAAGCCCTTGGTGGGTTGAGTTACTAGTCATGGAAGCCCTAGTTGGACAAACGCTCTGGAAGCCCTAGAAGGCTTGGATGGAGACCGATCTGATGATGGTTCTGTGATGTCCAACCGTGAGGTAGAATCATTGTTTGATGGGTTGAGGTGTATGGCCTTTAGAATCCTTGGATGATTTTTGATTGATGTGTTCTATGAGATCCCACATTCATGCTTGGAATATGGCATGGGGGTGAATGACTGAAGAGAGTTTTGGCTCAACCATTCTACGGTTGGTTGGAACGTGGAAGTCCCATCCCGGGTTTGGATTTTGCATTAGTAATGAAAGGTTATTTCTACTTGTATTTGTATGATCATTATGATGGATTATATGTTGTTTATATGGATGTGGTTTCATTGGTATTTCTATCCCTATTATGCTAGTTATTTACATGTTTTATGAAAACAACCATGAGTGGCTCTCATCATGTTCTTACTTGTTATTGATTGATCAATGTATCTATGACCTAATGGATGAAATGGAAGCTAATGTGATAAGGAGATGATTCTCCATAGTGAATCTCAGATAATAATGAGACCCCTATGCTAAGATCTGTTATTTACACTTGTACGTTGCATATTTACTAAGTGTTTGAAAAAATGCCTATAATGGTTAGTAGGGATCCAATTAAGGTCTTTGATAGGTATTTTCTTTAGTATTGTCATTTCCATGTTATTTTACTGATTTAAAGAGATGATTCAATTTTGGGCAGTGACTTGGGTTTTGGGCCTAAAAAAGTGGCTAAAATCCTGGATTCGTTGGCATAGCATTGAAAAATTGTTTCTCTGGTCACTAGAAGGTAAGCTTGTGAGAGTGACTATAGGAGCGAATTTATGTTTAATTCATCTGAATGCTAGGTTAACTTAGGGGTTGGGCACCTAGAGTGGTGGATTAGCTCATGGCAGTCCTGAAGCACCCGAGGGAGGTCTATAAGGTCTTGTTTTGTCGACTCCATTTCCTTAAGGTTATTTAGGAGGTTGAGTCTTATCATAGTGGCCTCTCATTGCATGTTTACCCCATTTGGCCAGTTGCTTGGATAGTTGTGGGAGGAGGGTGTTACAGAGTGGTATCAAAGTGTTGTTGCACTCTCCTTTGGATGTGTGTTGATCATGCTTTCATGTTGGTTGCATATGTGTTCCTTATGCATGTAGTCCATGTGCTTGTTGCATTTGCATGTTGTTGGTTATGGTTGTAGTGATGTCGCCATGTGAAGGTTGAAGGCGTTGTCATCAAGTATGTCTTCATGCGTGTATGGTTTCTTATGCATTGTTATGCATGTCAATGTTCACATGTTATCAAATGCATGTGAGGTGGTTGTTGTTGTCATGCATGAGGTCATGGTTTGTGTATTTGATATGGTCATGCATTAATTATTGGACTCTAGCTAGAATGGTGTGTATATGGTTTTTCACTCATGTGTTATATGTCTATATGTAGTTGCTATGCATGTATAGTCTTAGTTATAGTTATGCATGAATAGTAGGTCAAAAATGCCTTGTGAAGTCATTATATGCAAATTTAGATCATCATGGTGCTATTGGTTGTTATGATGCTAATGTGTTGGTTAAGATAGAACATGAGATTTAGATCATCATAATGAGGTTGCAACATTAGACTTTGGGGTAAGAGAAAATCGTCATACATGTATTGTATGTTTGGCATGAAATTATGTAAGTTAAGGATTGTTATATGCATTAGGTTATATACATTAGGTTTATGTACATGTATTTTTATGTTATGGTTACATACATGATAGGTGATAGATGGTTAGTATAGTCGTATGCACATGTGCCAAATAGTTAGGGATGATAGTAACCTGTGGATGTATACATTGCTATTGTTTTTTTTTTTTTTTTATGTTAGATAACTTGGTGATCATGTTATATGTTGTTGATGAGTATGCTATAGGTTAACTTGTTGTTGTTATATGATAGTTAGCTTGATGATTAGGTCATATGTTGTTGATGACCATGTTATATGTTAACTAATTGTTGTTATATGATTCTTAGGGTTACTTCATTAATATCTTGATGTCATATGTATCATGCTAAATTTGATTGCATATGGTCAGTGTTACGACATTCAGGTTTGAGTCAACTTATTGTGTTGCATTGTGTGTTACTAATCTAAACCGATCATACATATGTGATTGCTATGAATAAATGATAAATGCTTATGAGTTTATGATGTGAACATGTTAGTTAGTTAGTGTTATGGATTCATGATCTTATTTATGTTTGAGTTGACATCTTTTAAAGTTATATCTTGCTAACTAGATTGATTGTGCAGACAAGATTGCCTCCCCTGAGATACATTAAGGTAAGCGCTTTCTTATGTCATCTATTTAGTGTTTGAATGTTTGATTATGTTGTTTATTTGGTTTTTGAGTGTTTGGTGTCTATTATGTCATCTAGTTGATTTATTTAGCATGGTATGTTTGCAAGTTGGTTGAATGTTTGATGAATTGCATAATATGAGTATGTGTTCCAATGATCTTGTTTTAACATGATTTTACTAACACATATGTGTTGAGACAGTTGATATGTATTTAAGTATAGTAGGTGACAATTGTAGCAGTGTGTCTAAGGACTATGAGTTGACTAGGAATTATGACATGATTGTTAGTCTTGGTAAAGGTTGATTTCAAATTTATAGATATGATTTTCTTGATAATTGGAACGAGTGGTTGACATGTGTGAAGAGTTGCGGGGTAATATGCTAGGTATTAGCATGACAAGGTAATAGTTGATGTGTTTACATAGCTAACAATTGGGTGATGTGACAGTATTGAGCAAGAATTACTTTGGCTATCTTTGGAAACCCCGATTCCAAACAAATGAGTGTTTTACATATAGGAAGCCTTCTTAACCTTGATTTTGTCTGAAATTATGTGGATATGTGATATAGTCATGAACATGTACTTGACATGTATATTAGCTAGTCTCTAGTTGCAGGTGGATCTGTTAAGGGAATTGGAGTCCCTTGAGAGATGGCATGGATGTGTTCAATTGCAAGCAACGTGCTTGACACAACAAGGTAAGTTAAATGGTATATTGTTATATTTATTTATGCGCTGATAATTATGTGTTTATGGTAATATGATGCAGGGGATTTCATGGCAAGAGACTTCCATGAAATCTTGAAGAAGGCTCAAGTTGAGCTTTCCTTAGAAGCACTGGGAACCATGGGGATTGAGTCATGGTGTATGTTGTTAGTCTTGTGCTTTTGGTATTTTGTGATTTTCTTGTGATTGAATTATAGTTTTGTTATGTATAGTGCGTGATCATCCCACTTTGGTTGTGGAGTCATATTGTTATTGACTTTCATGTTTTTCTTCTTGTTTGCGTTTGTTCTTGTCTTTTATGTTCCGAGTGCCTTGAGAATTAGTTGAGAAAGAAGAAAGTTAATGTAGTTTGTGGGAGAGATGTGTGGTACTTAATAGATAATGTAAGGATGAATCTTGGTGCATGAGTAAGCGTAATGGAAGGTAATACTATGACAGTTGGTTGGATTGGTTGGGTCCATTGTGGTAAATGGACGGTGGCAGTACAGTCATGAGAAAGGTAACCAGAAAAGGTAAACTTAAATGGATCTTAGATTTCAGATGGCCTGACTAAGTTGGAAATGATGGTTCTCAATATTGTGCATGAATAAAGGAAGTTCTATTAACCTTGACCTTGATATATAGTATTTATGTCGTGATCATGATTGTTTTATGCTAATGTTTATGTATATGTATATATGAGTCTATGTATATATTTCATTGTCTGACAGGGTCATTATGGATCATGTTTTTTTTATGAAAATGTTTATGTATATGTATGTATGTGTCTACGTATCTATGTCACTGTCTGACAGGGTCATCAGGAATCGTTCTTGTGGAGGAATGATTTCTTACCCAGGTGAATGCCATGAAGAGGTTCCTGGTCTTACGAGGAAGAAATTGGGAAGAGTAGTCATGAAAAATATATGAGGTCAGTATCATGTGGTTATGAGTTGATATTATGTAATTATATTATGTCTATGTTACAGATAGGTTATACCAAGGGATACATCAACGAAATGAAAGCAGTGTGGTCTGCGACATGCTAGGACAAGCATGGATAAGACGCTAGAAGAAAGGTTGCTTGGTAGAAGTAGTGTGGTTTTGGATGTGTGGTATTATTATTGTGCATATGTCATACATATTGTATATGTTTCCTCTGTGATGATTGCGCACATGCAGTACTGTGCATATGTAGTGTGTGTACATGTTGTTTATGCAACATGACATATAAGGTTTTAGTACAGATAGTGTTGTATGAATGTTGCATATTCAGTGTCGGGTATAGATGGTGCTATGTACATGTTGGATATATAGTGTTGTGTACATATTGTGTTGTGTGCATGATGGATTTGTGGTGTTGTATGCATATGGTTCTCTACATGTGTTGGATATGCGGTGTTGTGTATAGATGATGCTATGTACATGTTGGATATGTAGTGCTATGTACATGTGGTGTTGTGCGCATATTGTACATGTGGTGCTATGCACATATTTTGTGGTGTGCATGATTGTACAAGTGGTGTTATGTGAATGTGGTGTTGTGTACATGTTGTACAAGTGGCACTGTTTGTAGGTGGTGTTGTGTACATGTCATGCATGTGGTGCTGTGTACATGTGGTGTCACGTACATGCCATGCATATGGTACTATGTATATGTGCTACTGTGTACACGTTGTACAAGTGGTGTAGTGTACATGTGGCATTGTGTACATGTTGTGCAGGTGGCACCATGTACGTGTGATGTTGTGCACACGTTGTGCAGGTGGTGTGGTGTACAAGTGGTACTGTGTACATGTTGTGCATATGGTACTGGCATATGTGTGGTATTGTGTGCTTGTCATACATGCTATGTTGAGGGCATGTGGTACTAGGTATGTGCATTGTGTAGGTGCATGTATTGTGTGGTGTTGTACATTGGGTATAAATGTATTGTGTTGTGTTGTACGTCAGGTGTAGGTGTATGTATTATGTTATGCACTGGATGTAGGCATATGTATTTTATTGTATAAACTAGGTGTAGGTGTATGTGTTGTTTGGCAGGTGTAGGTGCATGTATTGCATGGAGTGGTATGTCGTGTGTGGTTGTATGTGTGTGATGCACACTATGTATATGTGCACTTGGTTGAGGAGAAGGCACTAGGTGTTTATCGAGTGTGGCAACCGATCTGGTGTGTGTATGAAATAAGAAAAAAGGTAGAAATAAGGATCGATGAAAGGATAAGTATCAGTATATTATTTTAGTTTTATTATGCTTGTGATTTATGATTATGGTATATGATGATTACACATGAATTATGATTATGGTTTATGATGGTTACATGTGATTTATGATTTTGATCTATGATGGTTATGTTTTTAGCTAACCTGATAAGATATTTTTATACATTTTGATTTGGTCAAATATGCTAGTTTGACTTGTTGTGACAGGAAGTGAACATGATTGAAAATGTACCTTATTGATGGGCTACCAATGAGGTATGATGTGAATTTATTTCAATTCATTTTAAATCTAATGGAAGTTATGTGCTTGGTACATGAATGCATGAAATTCTTGCTTGGGTGATTTAAATCGACTACAATAATTCATAACAACAAAACGAATTGTAAAATGCAGTAGTATGCTAGTAAAGCATTCAGGAACAGGGCCATTATGGGACATTGGTAACCAATAGTGTCTATTTCTTTCCATGATCATACTATGACTGGTATGATAGTTTTGAGGTAGGGATATGTCATGGTTTTTGTATATTTTGATGTGAGGTAGCCTTTCTAAGGGATGGACTATACCCAAGATGGGGGTTCCAGCGGAACTTGGAAGGTGAGTGACTGCATGAAAGGGTATGACCGATTTCCCGAGGGACTGTATAGCAGAGAAGGGAAGGTCACATATGGATTTGTTTTGGTCATTAGCATTGCCAGATGGAATCAAATTTACATTGGGAGTGTGCCTTGGAATAATGAGCTGGTAACTATTCATTGAGAGGACAAGTGGCACAGGATTGTAATGCTGGAAATTGGATGCATATTTGACTTTTCAATGGATTTTGGACTTCCTAGGAAGGAGGTGAATCTTAGTATTACTTTGAGGGTGGAGGTGTTAGCCGCTGGATTCTGTTTTTGCAGATACAGGCATCATATACTTTTATTTTCTGGCTGAGAAAATTTGAATACGTGTATATGTGTATATTATTGTAAATACTGTATCGAGCTAGTTTTTAAAGCTCCATGGGTAGTATGGTTATTTGCTGGTTGAAAAAAATGTCTATAAGTATATGTGGATTCTAAATACCATAATGAATTGTGTTATAAAGCTCCAATAAATGGTATGTTTGTCATGTTTTTGAAGATGGTCATTCTAAATATTGCAACGAGCTATGTTATAAAGCTCCATGGGCAGTATGCCTTTTTTCAATAATGTTGTTGGTTATAGGTGTCATTGAACACCGAGGACGTTGTTCCCCCAAGGAGGACGGTTTTGTAACATCCCTAGTTAAAAATACATGTAAAAATATATAAGGCCACGGTGATGGGACATGTATTACAATTCGAATGGTGGGGGAAACATCCTAATGGGTGTTGATTCGGTTTATTATGGCTACGGGAATTGGCAAAGGCAATGGCTAAGGCTCTAGAAAGACAAAATGGCATTGTTGGCACATTTTTTATGAAAATAAAGGAAATTAGGAGAAAAGGAAGGTGAAAAGTCACAAGTTGTATGTGAGGAGGAAAATGAAGGAAAATAATGGAAAATGAAGAAAATAGAGGCCTCATTAATAAAAAGGCTTCTAAGGATCAATGGGCAGGACTTGATCAATTCAGTTTTGGAGCTCTCTCATTATTCCTCTCTCTCATATACTCTTGGAGACTTGGATTTTTCTTGGAGAACTCTTGGTGGGTGTAGCTTACTTGGATTCTTGGAGCAAGAAGGCATTGGGATTAGCAACTACATCATATTTTCTTGCAAGTGCCATGTTGCATGTATGTTTCCTTCACTAGTTTTTGCACACATGGCACATGCATGGGATTTCTTGGTTATGATTTGTCACTGGCATTGAGGATTGCTTGGGTTGATAGTGGATTTGCTTAGCGTTTTCATTTCCTAGATAGCCATGGTGATTCTGGGTTTACTTTCAATGCTTGTTTTGGTTGACTATCATGTTTCATTTAGCTTGGTTGAGTTACTAGTCATGGAAGCCTTGGTTGGACGAATGCTCTGGAAGCCCTATAATGTCTTGGGTTGAGTTACTAGTCCAGGAAGCCCTGGTTGGACAAACGCTCTGGAAGTCCTATAACAGCTTGGGTTGAGTTACTAGTCCTGGAAGCCTTGGTTGGACAAACGCTTTGGAAGCCCTTGGTGGGCTGAGTTACTAGTCCTGGAAGCCGTAGTTTGAAAAACGCTCTAGAAGCCTGGAAAATAATGTGGGTTGAGTTACTAGTCCTGGAAGCCTTGGTTGGAAAAACGCTCCAGAGGTCGATGGTAGCCGTGGGTTGAGTTACTAGTCCTGGGAGTCGGGTTGGAACAAATTCTCTAGAATCCCTAAAAGGATTAGATGGAGACCAATCTGATGATGGTTTTGTGATGTCCAACAATGAGGTGGAACCACTATTTGATGGGTTGAGGTGGATGGCCTTTGGAAGCCCTCGATGAGTTTTGATTGATATGTTCTATGGGATCCCACATTCATGCTTGGAATATGGCATGGGGGTGAATGGGTGAAGAGGGATTTGGCTCAACCATTCTAATGTCGAGTGGAATGTGGAAGTCCCATCTTGGGTTTGGATTTTGCATCAATAATGAAATGTTATTTCTACTTGTATTTATATGAGCATTATGATGGATTATATGTCGTTTATATGGCTCTGATTTCATTGGTATTTCTATCTCTTTTACACTGGTTATTTACATGTTTTATGACAACTTCCATGAGTGGCTCTCATCATGTTCTTACTTGTTATTGAATGATCAATGTCTCTATGACCTAATGGATGAAATGACAACTAATGTGATAAGGATATGATGCTTCATAACGAATCTTAGATAAGTATGAGACCCCTGTGCTCAGATATGTTATTTACACATGTAGGTTTCATATTTACTAAGTGTTTGACAAAATGCCTGTCATGGCTAGTAGGGGTCCAATTAAGGTCTTGAATAATTATTTTATTTAGTACTATCATTGCCATGTTATTTTACTGATTTGAAGAGAGGGTTGAATTTTTGGTAGTGACCTAGGCTATGGGCTTGAAAAAATGGCTCAAATCTCAGAGTCGTTGGCATAGCACTAACAAATTGGGTCTCTGGTTGTTGGCAGGTAATCCTATGAGATCGACTATAGGGTTATAGTCACATGCATGCCTTGTCATGGGAGCGAATTTAGGTTGAATTCATTTGAATGCTAGGTTAACTCAGGGGTTGGGCACCTAATGTTGTGGATTAGCTCCTGGGGGTCCTAAAGCACCTGAGGGAGGTCTGTAAGGTCTCGTTTTTTTGACTCCATTTCCTTAAGGTTACCTAGGAGGTTGAGTCTTATCATAGTGGCATCTTATCACATGTTTACCCTGGTTGGCCGGTTTCTTGGGTAGATGTGGGAGGAGGATGTTACAGGGGAGGAGATTTTGGGCATTATATAATCCAATACTCCTCACATGTTTCATGAAATGTGTTCAACTTCCTCTCCAGGATCTATTAACTCTGGTGATGCTTTCGTTACTAACACCTGTGGGCTTTACTGTAATGGAAATTGTGATTACAACAAAAGGAATGTTATATTTATGCAATACATATGGAATAAGAGTCCAAGTATAATGCACCTAACATTGAGGACTATCAAGTGCTAAAGGATTATAGAGATGTTTTAGGTGATATCTTAGGGTTTCCAATTAAAGGGTATATTGGATTTTCGTTTGATTTGATTCCTGAAGTTGGTTAAGTTTATAAAACACCATATGGAATGATAATACTTGAACTTATGGAGTTGCAAATGCAACATGAAGAGATTTTGAAGAAGGGGTACATATGCTAGAGTGTGTCTCTTTGTGGGCCCCAATATTGTTTGTTAAGAAAATATGGTACATTGAGGTTGCGCATAGACTTCAAATATTTAAACAAGATGAAAATAAAGAACAAGTATCCTTCACCAAGGATGAACAACTTATTTGACCAACTAAGAGGAGATAAGATATTCTCCAAGATTGATTTGAAGTTTGGATTCCATCAGGTTAGGATTAAAGAAGGTGATAATAACAAGGCAACCTTTAGAACTAGATATGGTCATTATGAGTTTATGGTGGTGCCTTTTTGTTTATTCAATGCACCAACTATTTTCCATGTGCTTGACAAATGCGATGTTTAGAGAATTTTTAGAAATTTTTGTCATTGTATTTTTAGATGACATCCTTATATTATCAAAATCATAGGAAAAACATGAACAACATTTGATGATGTATTAAAAGTGCTTGGATATCATTAGCTCTATGCCAAACTAAGTAAATGTTCTTTCTATCAAGAGGATATTCACTATTTGGGGTGTATCATATTAGATAAGGAAATAGTTGTGGACCTTGAATGATTAAATATATTAGTGAGCAGTCAACACCTAAAAATGTGACAAAGGAAAGGTATTTTATGCTCTTATCATTTATTACAAAAGGTTTAATGAAGTTTTCTTAAGGATAACACACCTAATCACCTCTTTGCAGAAGAAAGGGGTAAATTTTGGATGGACACTTAGGAATGTGAAAGGGCGTTCCAACAATTAAAACTACTTTTGAAAAACGCATCGGTTCTATAGATAACTATTCAAAATGAGAAATTCATCATAAAAACTAATGAAAAAATGAAGGGATAGAGGAGTCGACATGAAAAATGGACATGTGACATGTTTTGAGTCTAGAAAAATGAAATACCATGAGAGGAGCTATGCAACACATGATTTGGTGTTGGCAACAAATTGCAGTTCATGATATTAAAATTGTGGGGACAATACCTTATGGGTAAGAAATTTGAACTCAAAAATGATCACAGTGGTTTACGGCATTTGTATGGATAACTGACTTTAAATGAAAGAAAAATTAGGTAGAATTTCTAGTGAGTATGACTTTGGAATAAAATGCATAAAGGAAAAGGAGAATAAGGTGGTAGATGCACTTAGAAGAAGGATTCATGAAGTGTGTGATACAACTATTAGTTTACACTAGTATGATTTAAGAATCAAAATTTCCGAGGTTCATAGTTTATATCATTATTATACTCAAATCAAAGAAATCCTACATGAAAATCATTTATATCCTAGATAAAAATAATATGAGTTAAGTAAGGATGGATTTATCAAGTACAAAGAGAAAATTTATATACTAAACTCACAAGAGATGGAAATAATGTTGGACATCCTTGGTACCAAAAGAATGTATCAACATGAAAAATGCAATACTATTGGTCATGTATGAAAAAATAAGTGGTTTCTTACATAGCCAAATGTTTGGAGTGCCAAAAATTTAAAGCTAAGCACATACATCCAATAGTGCTAATTCAACCTATATCCATTCGTAAGTGAAAGTGGAGAATTATTTTTATATACTTCATTACCAAATTTCCCATGACTGTGAGGCATCATGATTCCATTATGGTGGTGATAGATAAACTTACTAAAGGTTCCCACTTTATTCTAGAGAATTCAACACACAAGACAACTAACAGTGCATGATATTCATGACGGAAATTTCCATACTACTAAGAAAATCATCTTAGATAGGGACCCCAAGTCCACTTTAAACTTTTGAAAGGGCTTTGTCCAAAAGACTCAGAAATAACTTAAACTTTAGCATGATACATCACCCAAAATCAAATGGAAAAACTGAGAGGGTCGATACGGTGATTGAGGATATGCTCAAGATGCATGTGATGGACAAACAATCAAAATGGGAAGAATAGTTGTACTTGCTAGAGTTCATGTAAAACAATGGATATCAAACATCTTTAAAGATGAGTCAAATTGAATCCCTGTATGATAAAAAAGGAAGCACACTTGTAAATAAGGATAACTCAATGGACAAAGCCTTTGTTGGACCAAGATTTATGAGGGAGATGGAAGAGAAAGTGGTAAAATTTAAACTAAACTGAAACGTTACTCGTGATAGACAAAACAATATATTTAGATAAGGGTCAAATAAATAAGGAATTAAAAGTGGGAGAACATGTTTTCTAAAATTTGAAGGCTAATTAGTAGCTTGATTTTGTGGACCATTTGAGATCATGTAAAGGATTGGTCTAGTTAGACGTCGGTTTGCATTTGTTGCATCCATGCATATTCTTGATGTGTTTCATGTATTTTTGCTTGAAAAATATCTACTTTTTTCTAACCACATGAATGGTTGGAATGTAATTCAGGTGGATCTTGAAAGGGACTTGTATGTGGATCTAGTGTGCATCTTGGATCAAAAGGTAAAAGAACTTTGAAACCAGGTTATAGGTTTGATAAAGGTCTAATGTGGTTTTTACAACCTTTGAGATGACACATGGGAGCTAGATGAAGCTCTACAAGAGGCATAACCATACTTATTTTTACTATACATATGTATATAATGCACTAAGGATAGTGCATAAATAAAGAGGGAGGGAATATAACATACCTAGAATATTCCTATATGGTATTGTCCATATTTCCATTAGGATTATGAGCCAAGTTGTATTAGGCTGGCATGGTAATGTAGATACACTTGTTTTTGGGTATACATGCCTATGTTATGTGTTTTAAGGCTATATTTCCTATGAGGTTAAGGACAAAGAGTCTATGTGAAAAAAGGAAAATGAGCCTATTTTTGCAACATGTAATCACACCATATTAATATGATACACCATAGTTTTAGACCACTATATGGGAAGAATATTGGGGGTTGGAACTCCATGGATGGGAAAAGTAATGAGGTAGAAACATGGCATAATCCTATGTTTTAGAAGTGAGGAGAAGTGGTCCACCGAAGTCTCTAAGTGGCGGGGAAGGGTTCCTCAAGTGACACTTGGTAGAAATCACCCATGCATATAATACTCATGTTCCAATTATTCTTCCCATCATTCTTGGTTCTCTTTGAATTGGACTTGTTCACGAATACTAATGGTTGTAACTTTTGGTGCACTTATAGTCTATTATTTTGAGTATTGTATGCTTATGCTACATAATGTGCAAGTGAGCCAAATAAATCCTTGAAACATATAACTCAATAAATTATTTTGAATGCCATGGTGGGAGTGGATGACCAATTATTCTTGGTTGTCTTGAGTGAGGCTAGAGGTTGGAGGGGGAATTTGTTGGGCCAATCTACCTAGTTAAATGTATGGCCCAATTCTCCTTGCTCATCTAGGGAGAGGTTGGTGCTTAGAGGGGGAATTGGTTGGGCCAATGTGCCTAGTAAATTGTATGATCGATTCTCTATGCTTGTATTGGGAAAGGATGGATCTTGAAGGGAAAATTGGTTGGTTTGGTATAAAAATGTGAGTACTAGTACATGTATGGTATGGGTGTGTGTGTCCATATTTATCTTTGGGAGAGCATTATTCTTTGTCAAGTTAAATCCTTAGCTCGAAGGTGACCCATTGTTGATTGTTCTAGAGTAGTGTGGTTTATGGCTAGGTGGAATATCAAAGGTCTACAACCATTGTTATTTAAATTAATTGATGTGAATAAATATTTGGAGGGCCCCAAGTTAATCATGGATGTGATATTATTAATTCAACAACAAATTAAAAAAGTGTGGATGTACTAAAGGTCACATGGGATAATAACCTAACAACCTTGTTGATTTTCATAAGGAAGGAATTAAAATATGATTAACTCATTTTGTAAATAAAAATGAAGATATGTTAGCAATAATACATCAAATATGCCATGACATAAGAAGTTGAGACAAATTATTTGAAATTTGGGTGAACTACGAGGTGATGGTTCCACTGTTATGCAACTACATCGAGTAGTAGTTGAAATATTCCCTATAGAACATAATAACTTGAAGATAACTTAGAAATAATTTGAATGATTAGGTATTCAATTGGTATCAATTATTTAAGAGAGACAATCTTTAATGAGATAGAAGTATTTTGATCATCATTGTAAGTAAAGTGTCCATTTTGGTCTTTTCTTCCCTTCATTATTTCTTCTTAGTTAGTAGTCATCCAATCTTCTCATTTTAGTATCCTTTGAATATTAAGGTCAACTCCCGATCACTATTTTTTTCCTCTTCTAGGTTGGTTAATTACATAAGAAAAGTAGCCTAATTATGAGATTTAGTAATAGATATTGTTCATATTCTTATGTATACCTGTTATGTATGTCTTCTACTAATTACTTGGATTAATGATAAATATAACATTTGTAAGTTATTATGTTGAATGATGAATACATTCTTGTATTTATTTATTGTTATATAATTTGTGGATTTATGCTTGCTTGTAAGACTAGTATGAGGATGCTAATTGATAAATAACAAGGTGAATTGCACGGGATAATAATGGGAGTGCCAACTTCTCCGTGAATGAACTTAGATGTGGTTTAAGAGAAATGAAATGTTAAGTATTATGTTAAAAATTTTGGTGTGAAAGGACTTAGAGGAATTTATTGAATGGAGACCTTAAATGGTGGGAATAAATTCCTTTGTTTGGTTCAATCGTGGAACTTAGGCTAAATCTATTTGTAAGGCACACAAAGTCTTTAGATTGTACAAAATTTCAATATGAATAAGTACATATAAATGAAATATCAACTATTTTCAATGAGAAGTTATGATGTTTCTTGTGTAAGACTCTTGAATCTTGTAAGGTTGGGAAAGACAGTTGGAATTGTTACCCTAGGTTTATAGCCTTATTTATTATATAATTAAATTTAAGACTTAATTAGACATATGATAAGGTTGGGAAATATAGTTCAGATTGTTAACCTAGGTTTATAGCCTTATTTATTATACAATGGCAACATGGTGCTAGAAGATAGTAATAAATACATTTTTTGATTGAATCGCTTCAAGTAATCTCCAAATATCATTGAATTTTGCAAAGTTCAAACTAATCAACATTGAATCAATCAAAACTTCTAAATATAATGAAAATGAATCTAAATCAAACAAATTAACATTGAAAAACAATTCAAAGAATGCTAATATACCTTTCTTTGTTTTCTTTCAAGATGTCCCCTACTATCAACAAGCTATTTTTAGCTCTAGAAAACTCAAAAAGGGAAAAATAATTAGAACTAATAAACTTTACAAGCTTTAATGTACCTCAACACATAATTATCTCTCTTGAATTCATAATATTTTCTTCAATTTATCTCTTTGGGAATCAATTTGGTAGTTGAACTATCTCTTAAATAAAATTTGTTCATTAATATCATAATAATATGTAAATATATTTTAAAGGAAAAAATGGATTATGAACTTGTTTGACAAGTAATAACTATAAGTATGTGGGGTCCTTCTAGACTCTTCTAATATTTATCTAGCATTATGTTTCCACCCTTGTATATCCCATTCATAATAATCAAATAATCACAAGGTAGAAATTAAATATATTATCATATGCAAAATCATAAAATCATCATCATATCCCTTGTGCCTCCAAAAAACCATCATATGATATCCGTGTCAACAAAATTATATCAAATATGTCTTACATGTCAAAACTATATTTTCCCTTTGTTTTCATGGAAGATAGGAATCTGATGCCTCAAAATAGATCAAGAAAAAGATGAAACATAAGGAATAGCATGATTATGAGTAGACACAACTAAAATGTTTACATGCATAATAGACCAATGTACAATGCCATAGGGAGGTTGTACAAGTTTTTGGTTCCACCCACCATTAGTAGGTCGTCGAGGAGACTTAGGATTATCAACAATAATAGGGCATGGTTATAATAAGTCACCAGGTTGGGCTAACAAAGGAAGCATGACAACCTGGCCATGAATGTTAATTTGACAAATTTGCAAAACTTGATTAAACTCATCTGAAATTGCATCAAAATATATGGAAAATCTAATTTTCTTATTTTGTTATCCCTACCAAAAAACATTAGGCCTTCTAACTCCTCCTCTATTTCCTTTGTTATTCTTTCTAGATAAGTTCATTTACAAATCCAAGTAAAAAATCAATAACAAAAAGTATCATATTAAATGTAGTAAACACATTGAAAAAAATATTAAATGCATTAAACATGGCTCACATCAAGATACAATTACTTAAGCATTAATAGGGATATGATATAGGTATATAATATGAAGACAAAAAGTCATTCAGAATCATCCAACCATAAACTTATTGTCTCTCTAATCAATATCATTAATAAAATAATGACATTTATCTCCTTTTCAAAGTCATTATAAACAGGTCCCAACATTCTCATACATATTCTGTAATGTACTGGTATATTTGATTATTTATTTATTTTTGGAAAGTGAAATATATGATCATGATGGGACAATGTGTCCATTTCATAAGGGTATATTAGATATATTTGTTATATAAATATATGGAAAATGAGAAAAACAAAGACATGGATGCATACTAACAACATGAAGGCTACTTGAATACATGGTATGCAAATATCACAAAGAACTGGGCAATCAAAGTAAAACAAATTAATCATAAGTTCAGTGATTTGCGTATTTCATCATAAAAAAACCAATAGGATATCAAAATCGCAATCTTTTAACTTCATCTGCTACATGATTACAAGAATGCACATATTTGAAGCTTCACGCCAAGATTTAACTTTAAATAATAACCAAGTGAATCACAGTCCATCTATTGGGAAATTTAATTGTTTAATTTTTGTTTATTAAATTATTGATCAGGAGCTTGTAAGTTGACGAGGTGTTGGCAACGTATATGCAGGAATAAGTTTAACTGGTTTGAGTACTAGACACTAAGGAAATCTACTACAAGAATACTCGTCAGGAATTCAAGTAAACATGGGTTCACATTTTACATGCCATACAAATGGAAATAAAAATAATTAAATAAATTATCATAACATTTGTAAGCATCCAAAAGATGTCCAACATGTTCAATAATTACTGCAGCTTAACAAACAGATAGAAAGATCACACAATGTTTAAATAAATAAATTACATAGAACAAAAGCAAACCATTTGGGAGTTATAGGCTTGAGTCTTGTAGTATTCTAACCACTTGTGGATTCCTAGGGTTGATAACTCCCCACACCAAGGGCCCTCACAACATTCTACGCAAAACACCCCGCCACACAAATTATAGGAACAAAGCTAGAAATGAATCAATTTGTTCTACACATAAACATAAATAAAATAAATTATATAACAATAAATCCTAATAGCATTGCAAGTGCATCCCATGACAAGGGGATATTCCTAGCTTGGAGCATTGCAAGAATATTAAATTAAATCAACAATAGATCTGTAGGATCATTACATTAAAAGCACATCCCTATGATGTAAAAGGATTTTTTTGTTGAAAAATATCATATCTTGAGTTGTACCAATCCAAGTGGTTAAACCAATCGCTAGGAAGGAAATCCAAAACTAGGTGTAACTATTGGTTTCTTGTAGTGGGCTTTAGTAGTTTGTCTTTGCCCACCTGGTTTGGGAATTTCTAGTAGTTTGGTCAACATATACTAATCCTATGACACATATAATGTTGCGACACCCAAGGTATTGGTGACCTAGAGTCACACAGTGATGTGCAACAATGTAAAGCATGGGAACATCTAAATTTGACTTTTAATTTTATGTTTTTATGTGTTTTGTTTTCCTTTTGAAAATTACATTTGAAATTACTATGAATTTATAAAGATATTTCTGAGTATGTTTTCCACATATTTTTAGGTCTGAACATCCACACACTTTGGGTTTGAGATAAAAGTTATGAGGGTTTTATGAGGAAAATTGCAAGAATTGAGAACAAATATCAATAAACTAAGGTGGGAAATTAAGAATCCAATCCTAGATTACTTACATCAAAGAAACCAACCGAGAAATTACGGATTAAATTGTAGAAAACATAATAGTTTGAATGTATGCCTTTTACTTTAATCCCATGTGAAATTCATCAAAATAAAAAAGGATACTCCATGTGAACATGATAAAATTCACAAACATTAAAGAAAACAATCATACAAATTCTGGGTTTACTTTAATTCACACAATTACAGCTAAATTCCATACATGCATCAAGTGTAAAAACATGATTTTACATGAATAACTCTATAATTTTATTAATATAATGCATAATTAATATTACAAGAGGGTTTATATAATTACATGTGATCATTGACAACCCAAAATGTACTTCATATTTTTTTCCTTTTAGTAGCTTCAACATATCCCAATACTTTTCCAACAAAAAATTGGCATAGTTTCAATACATAAATATTTATCTTTCTAATTACATCAAACTAAGGCTTATTTATAGGCTCTCTAGACCCAACACCTTGCCTTAAAACCACAAGCAATACTCAGTAAGCACTAGGAATATTTTACAAACTAGTAGTTCCATAACAAACTTCTTCTAGAAGTTTCCAGCTATAGGGTGCTAGAAGTTTCTAGTTGTAGGTGGGTCCTACCCTGCCTTGACTGCCCAAACTTGGCTACAGTAGACTCTTTCCTTTTATGCATGTGTGTTGGATGAAAGAGGGTGCATTAATTTTTTTGTGGTGTTGGTGGGGTCCACCTTCGATGAGCTAGCTCCCGTGGCTATGGTTGTGCTTGATGTTGTAGAGGTGGCCTGGAACTGGAGCCTGCGTCCATTACGAATGCTTGTGGTACTTCCCCTACAACTTGTGACTGTGTAGGTTCCCTTTGAGTGGCCAATATGTAGAAAGGCATTAGTCATTTCCATTCTTTTCCCTTTGCCCTCTTGTAGCTAATTCCGCTCCTTGGTCTATATCCATGGGTTTTGATGTAGTTCTTTTCTTTCTTGAGATGCATGATGGGCTTGACTCTACAAGATGTAAAATGGCCTTTAACTAATCCCATGTAGATTTATTTTCACATTCCTCTACTTCTTGATTTTTGATAGCTTGGGAGGTACTCCAAGCCCTAGGGTTCAGGGTTTGGAGGTTGGAGCACGACAAAATTCATTTGTGGGCTTGGAACCCAAGGTTTAGGTTTTGTACCCATCGATGTTTGGGAAAACAAAATGAGGAATTATATACATGTGATGGATGGAGATGATAGAGGATGGATAGTAGAATCCAATGTAATGAAAATCGTCGAAACCCGAGTTATAGAAGATGAGATATGAATTTTTGAAGTTAATAATTTATTTTTGGGCATTCAAGTCATGTAGGCTTGAACATAGTTATGTCCAAAAGACATGTCTATTCGTGGAGCCCTTCTAAGGTGTATAAATATAAGGTGATTGAGGTTCATTCTACACATCCCATGTGCAACAAATCACAAGGAAGAATAATCTAAAGCAGTCGTAGCACTAGGAAGACAAGGCTGAAGATTACAAGGGTGATTTTTGAGGTCTGTTTGGGGTCTAAAGTGCGGGAGAGATAGCCGCATGTATTGACGATAAATATGGGCACTTATGTGTAGTTATTGGAGAGGCATTTCTCTATGGCTAGTAGGTTGAAACCTGAAGTAAATTTTAGTAGGGCCACATCCCTGTTCTGAGCCACAACATAGGTACCATGAGGCCTATTTCAGGGCTAGAAGTCAGCCTTTGGACCAATGTGTGGGAGAAGGTGAATGAGAAGGGAAGGCCACAACTAATGGTGGATTGCTGAAACTATTCTACAGGGTTGTAATATCTCTATTGGGCTCCCTAACTAGGAAAGTATGCTACCATAGTATGCACATCCTAGAGGTACGCATTTGTTAATTGTTTCAAGGTGGTTTTTTTGCTAGGTGGATGTTCCATGTGTGGAGAAATTTTTTGTAGCCTATGGGAGCCAATTGGAAGGCTTGACATGGTGGTTGGAAGACTATTCTAGGATTAGATCCTATAGTGATTGGATTGGGTTGTAGGTTTTAACCCCGTACAGAAATTACCTGCATACGAATTCTAAATCACAAGAAAATAAAAATGCGAGAGCATAACCCATAAAACACATATACACAGAGATTTCCCACTGGATCTCAAAACCGAGACTACCAGCTTGATTTTTCATTATATTCCTTTCAATGTTACAATACATATTTATACATGTCGAAGCATCCAATACCATGGACCGAAAACCATCGCGTCCAAAACCATGGACCGAAAACCATAGGTAGTTTCGCCCAACCTAATATAGGGTCCAAAAAAAAATTTCTCAAGGCGCTGCCCCGAACCCCGTAGAGGGGGGCTACCCACCCCCCTCAAACCCCCTGGACAGGGGGGGCTACCGGCCCCCCATGACCCCCCCGCTGCGCAATCGGCACAACGAAGGGGGGGATTTTCCCCCCCTCTAACCCCCCAGTTCACTACGTAGGTTTGTTGTGGAAAGAATATAACACAACCCAACAATCTCCCACTTGTTGTTTTCTTTCCACAGGGGGCCACGGGAGAGCTTAGTCATTTTTCCAGCAACACCCATTGTTCCTCTACACCAAGAGAACTTCTCAGAGCTAACAAATTTTGTCAATGCATCTGCAGTATTCTTCAAAGTGTCCACCTTTACCAGCAACACCTTTTTGTCTTCTATCATATCCCTCACAAAGTGATACTGAACATTAATGTGCTTTGTCTTTGAATGATAAGCAGGGTCTTTGCCAAGAACACTTTGGCTGTCACAGTCTATCCTTATAGCTCCCTATACTAACCCCATACTTGAACATAATCTCTGCAACCAAACTGCTTCCTTGCTTGCATGAGTGGCTTGCCATGTATTCTGCCTCTGTAGTTGATAGTGCCACTACAGATTGTTTCTTACTCATCCAACTGACTGCACCTCCAAATAGGTTAAACACATACCCACTTGTAGATCTTCTCTGATCCAGATCTCCAGCCCAGTCTGCATCAACAAAGCGACGGATATCCAACACTCTGTCCAATCCTTTTCTTCCTTGGTAGCACAAACCATAATCACTAGTGGCACGGCAAATACCTGAAAACCCCGCTTCAAACTGCTGTCCAGTGCTCCTTTCCCTGGTTTTGACATAAACCTGCTCAAATACTCCCACTGCATGTGCAATGTCTGGTCTAGTACAACCATGCATACATTCAAAGCTACCGACTGCACTTGCATATGGAAGACGGGACATGTCCTCTTCCTCTTCTTGTGTCTTGGGACACTGTTCAACAGATAACCTCACACCTACAGGAATAGGAACCTTCACTGGTTTACTATCCTGCATAATTAAACCTCTGCAATATTGTCTCGACATACTTCCTCTGGTTTAACCAGAGCTTCCTCTTTGCCCGATCTCTTTTAATTTCCATGCCCAAAATATAGTTTGCAGCACCGAGATCTTTCATGTCGAATTTGAGGACAATTGGGTCTTCAAATCCTGGATAATTTCTTTGTCATTTCCAACCAACAACATATCATCCAATACAAGACCAGATAATACACGGCCACCAATTAATTTAAAAAATACACACAAATGATCCGCTTTGCTTCTGGTGAAGCCCAAGTCCCCGTAATAAATGTATCAAATTTCTGATACCACATCCATGGTGACTATTTTAACCCATACAGAGACTTCTTTAACTTGCATACTAGTTCTTTCTTAACCTTCACCGCAAAGCCTTCAAGTTGCTTCATGTAGATTCCTCTTCCAAATCCCCGTGAAGAAATGTTGTCTTCACATCCATCTGTTCTACCTCAAAATCAAAAGCAGCAGCAACAGATAAAAGTAATCTAATAGAAGTTACCTTGGCAACAGGAGAAAAAATATCACCAAAATCAATTCCCGCACCTGGGAATAACCTTTTGCTACCAACTGAGATTTGTATTTCTCCACCTTCCCTTCTGCATTTGTCTTCTTCTTGAACACCCATTTGCTGCCAATGGGTTTCCTTCCAGCCGGCAACTCCACCAGTTCCCAAGCCTCATTTTTGTGCAAAGATGCCATTCCATCAACCATGGCCTCTTTCCAGAGTTTTCCATCCTCTGAATCCACTGCTTCCTTCACAGTTCTGGGATCATCATCAGTAACAGACAAAGCAAAGTTTGAAAAGAAAGCAGATGGGCTATACCTTTCCAGCTGCCTTCTTTCTCGAGCTGATCTTCTCACAGCCGGAGTTTGTGGCTCTTCATCTTCTGATTCCTCCTCTGCTACAGAGTCTGATTCTTCCTCCTTTAGTTCAAACTCTACCTTCACAGGTTCCTTTGGTTGGAATTCATGTTTAATAACATCTTTCACCTCTTTGAACACCACATCTCGACTGTAGACAACATTCCTTGTTACTGGGTTCCAAAGCTTATAACCCTTTAAACCATCCTTATACCCAATAAAGATGCACTTCGTTCAGATTTACTATCCAACTTGGTTTGTTTCTCCTTTGGAACATGTACATATGCATCACATCCAAATACCCTCAGATGTAAAGAGAGGGTTTCTTACCAGTCCATACTTCTTGTGGAGTCTTATCCTCCAACGCTGATGAAGGTGACCTGTTGACCAAGTAACATGCAGTATCCACCGCCTCTGCCCAGAATTCCTGTCCTAACTTGGCACCACTGAGCATGCTCTTGCCCTTTCCATCACGTCTGTCATCTTTCGCGACTCCATTGCTGAAGTGTATATGGAGTAGTCCTTCTGTCGTGCTCTATACCAACTCTACGAATTCTTCAAATTCCTTGCTGCAGAATTCTCCACCATTATCTGTCCTCAGTACCTTTATCTTCTTCTCTGTTTGATTTTCCACCAGAGCCTTAAATTCTTTAACCTGTCAAAGACTTCAGATTTCTTCTTAAGGAAATATATCCATGTATTCCTTGAGAAGTCATCTATAAATGATACATAGTACACAGACTTACCCAGTGATGGAACTTTCACAGGTCCAAACACATCACTGTGCACAAGCTCTAATATTTGTTTCGTCCCCTTACCACCAGAGGGGAAACTCACCCGATTCTGCTTCCCATATACACAATTTTCACATAAATCAAAATCGAGAGAGCTATT
>APFE030196241.1:227514-249466 GCA_000404065.3 Pinus taeda
GCCTTCCTGTCATCCCCCAAGAAGACATCACCACCATCATATTTCTCATACTCACAGAACCACTCTCTATGGGGAGTGAAGTGAAAGGATGCACCTGAGTCAATCACCATGCCTCATGATCTACATGTGTACTTGAAGAAGCCAAGTACACATCCCCACCTTCATCTGAGGTGGTTTTCGCCTCTGCAGAAGGAGTATCATCAAATCCCTTTCCTTTATCAGGAGCTTTAGATTTACACTCCCTTCTGAAGTGCCCTTCCTTTCCGCATTTCCAGCACACCACCTTTGTAGGTTTTCCTGGAGATTAGATCTCCCTCTAGATTTAGATCTCCCACTCGATGACTTATTTTTGTTTCTGTTCTGGGACCGTCCTCGTACAGAGACAAGGCATCACCATTCTAGTTGTCCATATTTTTCCGTCTCATCTCCTCCGTCAGCAAGGCTGAGACTATTTAATCAAACTGCAAAGCAGTTGCATTGCTACCTATTGCAATAACCAGACTATCCCACGAGTCTGGTAGAGAACACAACAAACTGATGCACTTATCTTCATCTGAAATGTTAATATCAACAGATAATAACTGACTTACCACAGTATTAAATGCATTCAGATGCTCTGTCACCGAGTCTCCATCTTTCATCCTCAGGTTATACAGCTTTTTCCGCAGGAACAGTTTATTCACCAGAGACTTAGATTGGTACAAAGTCCCTAACTTGTCCCATAAAACCTTCGCCGTAGCTTCCCCTGATACATTCAACAATACTGAATCTGAGACACACAATCGTATTGTGCTCTTTGCCTTCCGATCCAACTTCTTCCATTCTTCATCGGTCACTCCCGTCGGTTTAGTACCTGGATCTACCACGATCCACCGATCTTTATCCACCAACAGATCCTCCATCTTGAGTTTCCACAACTCAAAACTCTGACCATTGAACTTCTCAATCTCTATCTTTCCGCTGCTCGCCATCTTCTTTCACCACCAGAATCGATCTCGCAGATCTCCCACTGAACAGGGTCTACCACAGGCCCGAGCGAAACCCCGCAGCAACAAAGGCGTCCCCTTGAAGCCAAAACAGCTCTGATACCAAATGTAGGTTTTAACCCCGTACAGAAATTACCTGCATACGAATTCTAAATCACAAGAAAATAAAAATGCGAGAGCATAACCCATAAAACCTACATGGGTGCCATTGGACTGGTGGAGGACAACGTGTTGGTAGCCCAAAGTGGCCCTTGATAGGTAGTCATAAAGGGAGTTTGACAACTAAAGTTTGGGTGAATTTGTGGATCCTAATGTGAAATACATTGATGGACTAGTGGATTGCTAGATTAGAAGATTGGAGCTCAGGTATTGGCCAGCCTAGAAGAGAATATTGGATCAACGTGTGTTCATTGAAGCAGAAGTAACTTGCAGCAGTGATAGGTGGCATCCCTCCTAAAGACTCTATGTGTTGTCTCTTGATGGACTAAGGGGCAGCTAGAGAGAAGAATGAAAGAGAAGAACTGACATGATGGGATACGACATAGATGTTGTGATTGGGCACTATAGAAACGAAATTTTTGTTGTATCTTGTATTCTTGTACTTGTGGACAATTAAGGGCGATTGTCCCTTGCATGGGATCCCTTGATAGTCGTATTATTCAGTTGGTGTAATATAACAAAGTTTTGGTTGTTAAACATATTTATACAACATTTTTTAAAAAGTTGTTTATACTTATGCAAGTGTGATTTACTGCTATTTATATTCCACTGTGCAAAGTAGCTTTGTTGATATTCTTGGTTTGGTAGTGTAAGATATTTTAAGATTCTATCCTGGATCCCATGATCGTGGAAATTTAACACTAATATGGGATTGTGGTCACGGTTATGTCCTTTTTCCTTATCCTTTATTCTTTCATATATGATAATGTGAGAGCCATATTTCCATGCACTTTTTTGTAGAAAGTCGAAACATTTCAAGATATTATCCACTAGATTCAATACATTGTTTGCATTGACAACAAATGGACCCACCTCATGAGGGAGGTTGAATGTCGCAGCTGCCTTCCCAGAAGTGAAGTGTAAGTTGTTGCTGTTGAATCTTTACCTTATATACTCCAGTGCGAAGATGCAGAGAATAAAAGATGTTGGTAAATTGTATGGTCTTTCTTCAAATCTATATACTCTTATGACTATGAATTCCTAAAAGAGGTACTAGTCACCCACTCTGGTATCGAGATTGAACTGCAAGTTTTCCCTAAGGAACTTAGGGGCTCTGGGTAGAATCCCACCATGCAACATAGTATCACAATAGGTATAAATGATGGCACATGCTTGGAAAATCCCTTGTTGTTTTCTAGTTTCCTTACCATGGGCAACCACTCAAAGATGGGAAACTTGGTATTTTTTTCATTGACAATTTTGGGATTTGGATACTCAAGGTAAAAATAGTTATGTTGAATAAATAGATTGATCAAATAGACTTAATATCGAAAATACCTCTCATCCTCAAACTCTATCAATTTGGCATGGATTTCATCATATAAGAACTAAGGAAGTTCATATTTTGTTCAGGCCTTGGTGACCAAGTGACATAAAATAACTAAGAAACCAAGGAAAAACTCATTTATTTTGACATTAGTATTGAGACCAAGGACTTGAGTAATCATGGAAAAATGTGTTTTGGGAATAGAGTCAAATACCATGATAGAGTAGGGAGGATGACCAAAAGGGGAAACTAATCCTTCTTTGACATTTCCATTGATTATCTGTTGCTTTACCTCTGGGGAGAGGCCCTTCCACTAATCTTCTAGTATTTCTTTGTCTAACTTCTGTATACCTGTTAAACGTCATTTTGTCACCATTAGGAAAATGAATGCCAATCCACATCTTTCGGTATTCAATGAAGTGTTCCAAGCATTCCCTTTCAATGTTAGAAGAAAAAAAATCCTAAAGGAAACAAGAATGTTGGATTACATTGCTCATAAACCTACTTTTAAGCACTTACGTGGTTTCCTAGCCATAATTTACCACTGTTTCCTATGAAAATTTGCGCTCTGTCTTCCACTATGAACTATGAAAATCACTTAACGAGAGAAAAAATAAAAAGTGATTTCTAGAAGCCTTGTTGGAGGAATGTATCACAGATGAAAGCCTCAAGATTCTACATACTTGGGCATCATCCCTCTATTCATGGAGCAAACTTCCTCCCTTTGTGGAACCCAAATCCCTCCTTTTGAGGATCTCATTCCTTGAGAAGAGGATCTCAACCTCCTCCTCATGGCCTATAAATTCAACATAGACCAGAGCGTTAGGGAGGACTTCTGAATGTAAACTTATGTTGTTGGAATAGGGCTAGAAATATTGTCACCTAAAGGGAGGATTGGAGACCATTGAGAGGAGACTTACATCATCAAGGCATGGTTGTATTTATTCTTATTGTTCAAAGATTAATACCAGAAACTGCTTCTTTCCTAATTGCACTTGTTTTAATCCTCTTTTCAAAGCTCCTTGATCTTTTGCATGATTTATAACTGAATATTGGTTTAATCCTATGATATGTGCTATGTTGAAACTTTCATTTTCTTTGTGTTTCATATTTATCTACACTATGATTTTATGCCTTGTTTGTTTATGTTTATGCAGATCTTCCTTTGAAGCAATGAGGAAAGTGTTGGGATGGGGTCCCCTGTGTTAGTTTTGGGGTTAAAATAACTGAAGTTTTGATATATTTTTGTAAGTAATGTAATTTTTTTTTGATTTATGGATGCAGAGCGCGTAGATGATTAGGAGTCAAAGGGGTTTTAGCCCCTTGTTTATGTAAAGATTGAGTCGGTTTTGAGATCCACCCATGGTCTGCAGACCATGGGATTGTATGTAAAAGGATATAAATAGGTGTGTCTTAGAGAGTCTAAGGCATATATATGGGGATAATGGATATAGTTTTAGAAGTAATAGCATAGAGAAGTGGGTCAGATAGGAGAGAAAGACTCTGCAGCTGAGTGCACAGAGGCTTGGGTAGAGTCCACAGATGAGTGCGCGGACCCCTGTAGTTGAGTGCACAGGGTAGTTTTGATTTTGTAAAGCTAAATTGAAGATAAATAAAGAAAGTTACTAAAGAAATCTTGTGTATATATATTTATCTCTATTTACTTCTATTTACGATATATTCTTTGGATAAATAATGTGGTTATGAAGTATTGATCTAATGATGTGTGATTCTCTCGAATAAGTCTTAATAAATGTACGCAATGCATGTTAAGTACTTTTGCGAAGACTGTGATGAATTCTATTATGTTTACTAAATAACTTAAGTAGATCTGTGCAAACACTAATTTAGGATTATTCTCTAATGAGTGTAAGTGGATAAATCAACTGTTAAGGGTCCACAAAGGTTGATCATAGACCTTCACGAAGGTTTGAAGGCTATTTCAGTAGAGTTGCAATGTCGAGCCCTAAGGGCTTATCGATTTGTGTGAAGGTAGATCTAAGGTGCAAAAAGACATCACACTCGTCTTTGGATGTAGAAACTTGGTTCTTGCACCCCCCCATACTACTTCGAGTGAGGCTACAGCTTGCGTTATGTAGCTTGTTTCCGAAAGGGCTAGTAGTGTAGGGATTTGTTGGTTGTCTCAACTAACTCTAAACCTGGCTTAGGACACCTTAAGCTAAAAAATGGTTATGTTGTAGGGACCAGGATCTTCTTGAAGGATATGTGTGATGTCGCATCACTGGAATCCAACCAATAAAGAAATTGAAAAGTGGTTGGATTGGAAGATTCACGAATCCGTGGTGCAGGAAAACAGGAATCTGCGCCTATAAAAGGAGTAGTGGTTGGATAGATATTTGTATATGGAGATACAAAAAAAATTCTTCTACACCTTCTCGATTGAATTATATGAGTGGTTAGCTAAGTTGGCAGACGGTCAAGGGAGGTGGAAGCTTGATATTCCTATAGTGTGGACTCCTAAATTAGTGTGATGATTGGAAGCCCCTGCAAACCAGATTGCGTGGGTTGTTGATCATTGGATCAATCAAATTCTAGGAGGATTTGTTACGGAGTTTGCAATCAATACCTTAGTTAGCTACAGTGAAGTGGAGCATCAATTTTTCACGGGACCATGAAGTAAGTATTTAAGATCTTTCAATACCTGGATTAAAATGTTGTTATGTGAACAACAGGTTATGCCATTGCCTTGATGTTTGGAGCTATGCAAAGTGAGAAACACTTTAGAGATCGAGAAAGATCAGGTCTTGAATATAGCTCGTTGATTGGACCTCCTTTGAGAGATGACGAGGGAGTGATACAAGCCTCACCGAGGAGTGTTGTCCAACTGATAACACAGGGTTTTCCACGAACACATCATCCGACCACTCTACCTCCACCTCCACCACATACCCCTTCACCATCACCTGCACCACCACCACCATTCAACATGTTGAACACAATGAAGCTGCTGACTTTCAAGAGTATAGGGAGTGAAGATACAAAACAGTTTTGATTTGTTGTGAACATTGTGTGGACACCGCAGCAGATTACTTATGAAAATACGAAGAAGGCACAGTTTTTCACCACTCCCCAGGATCACGCGCTGACTTGGTATATTAAGTACTGTTATGATAATCCTCTAGCATTCCTAGTAGAGACTAAGGCTGCTTTAAAAAAGGAGTTTAGTAAGCCTAAGTCTGACTCATAGTCAGTAGTTGGATTTAAGGAAATCATGATGAGGGTTGATGAGATGCTTTGGGAATTATATCAAAGGTTGAAATGTGTGATTCAAGAAGCTAACATGCAGCTCATAGATTGCCAGCATCGTGAGTGGTTTATAGCTTCGCTTTTTCCCCACCTGAGCGTTGCTCTATCACAACATAAGATAGGAACTCAGGAAAGAGCCCTAGAAATTGCGATGAGGTTGCATGCAATGGCTATTTAGGATGTGACTTTGGGGGTACAACATATTCACTCCCAGTTAGAGAACCTCTACTTGGAATTGCAGAGCTTGAAGAAAGACAAGGAGACTAAACCAAAGGTGCTCACAGAAGTCTAGTGTCTGAAGTGCAAGAGACAAGGACACGATAAAGACCATTGTCCCATATTTGAAAATTATATTACAGGAGGGGGACCAATTCCCCTGAGACCAGAAGATCCAGTAGGGCCGAGCATAGGGGCTGTGGTATGGTATGCTATTTGTCAGGTTGCTGGACAACATGTGATAGGTAACTGTCATTTTCTTCAAAGGTTTGTCCAGACACCTCAACAATTGTTCTGTAACTTCTACAAATTAGTGGGCCATGATGAGCACCATTGTCACAGCTATGAGCTGATGATGGAAAGAAAACTTACATATCGAATGCAAGAAGAAAATCAACCTCCAGATCTGGGTGTCGGGGGTGTGTGCAGAGGATATAAGGGACGAGGATGAGGTCGAGGAGGAGGAGGACCTAGTAGTGGTCGGGGTCAGGTTATCTGTTACAACTGCAGAACACCAGGACACTACGCACGGGAGTGTCAAAATCAGACACACCCATCATGTCAATATTGCAACCAGTTTGACCACACTATAGAAGAATTCCCACTACTGATAGCTAAGATGCACGAGGAAAAGGAGCAGGCTCAACAACCTACGCAAAACTTACAAATGATGAGAGCTAAGCCCCACAAAGAGAATCAGAGAGTAAATATAGTGTTGAGGAGCGGAATAACAACTGGTGATGATAAAGGAAAATAACCTAAAGAGGATGGATGGGTCTACAAGGCCCAAAAAAAGGAAGTTGGTTTTGATTTGGAGCACACTAAGGAAAAATTTATGGAGGCCAAGAAGAGATTTGTTGATGCCTCCACCTTAGGAAGCCAGAACAAAGTGAAAGAAACCAACACGTCTACAGATGTTGATCCCTTTGTCCTTACCACATTCTTGGAGACCTGCATGAAACTATTGTGTGATAGTAAAGCTATGAAAGTCCTGCAGGAGTTAATAAACAAATGCGACAACAAAGAGAACATCCCTGATGGACACCACGTAGTTAGGAAAATTGGCAAACATAAGGCACAAACAAGGCACGAAATGAGGCTCACTGTGCAGATCATAGATTATGAGATGGAACAGGTCATCTTGGATCCAGGGTCTGATGTGAATGTTTTTCCAAACTAAACATGGGAAAGAATGGGGAGACCTGCACTGCAGTGGTCTCTGATTCAGCTCAGAATGGTGAACCAATAGAAGATCATCCATATGGGACAATTAGATGGAGTAACTGTTGATATCGAAGGTGCGAGCACGATGGCTAACTTTTAAATGATAGAGAGAGTTGACAACAGTAATCCATACGCCGCGCTCCTGGGAATTGATTGAGTCATTGACATGAATGGGGTCATCAATTTGAAGAAGAGGACAATGTCATTTGAAAGGAAGTCGCTTAGCATTGTAGTGTCGTTTGACCTTGAAGAGGGGTTGCGCTATGCTGAACTAGTCCACGACTATGAAGAAAGTGAGGATGAACTAGATCAAATCTATAAAATAACAATGTGAGACTAGGACTAGATCAATCTGATAGTAGATGGATGGATTGCATGGGACTGTGAGAGTTCCTGTACCACTGATTCAGATGAAGAGTTGGAACATTGGAAGAATCATTTGCATGAAGTATCCACGTTGCAATCCAATATGATGACAAAATCATTGTGTTGTGTTTCGTTGGAGGTAAGGAAATTACTTATTATGATGGTTTGATTGACGTAGATAAGTTTTTGGATGCATTCGAGCGTGAAATCCCTAAGAATCACCACTTCCAAGAATTAGATTTGGCACTGCGCGCTACGCTTGCATGATGGTGGGGTATGCACAAGAATAGATTTGATGGATGGCAGGATTATAGAAGAATGGTGCGATTATGGTTTGGGCACCCTAACACTAGATTGACTGAGAAATATAGTGGGAAGAATGATCCACGCGATCACCTAGAAAAATTGACTAAAGCATGGGGGACAAAACTGTTGTCGGAGTGGGTACACTTATTTTTCCATACTTTGGAGATAATTGCCATGAACTGGTATCTAGAAACGGAGCTCCGCCATGCCACCGCAGAGTGGGATATATAGAAGGAAGGGTTCTTATTGACCTTCAGTTTTGAAGACAGCTTCCCGAGCATTGATAAAGCCCTACAAGGAGATTAAGGCAGTTATCTTCAAAATGCCACAAGAACCTCTGGAATGGGTCTAGCCAGATTGGAGCACCCAATTGTGCCATGCGTTGGAATTCTATAATGTGACTGCTAAAGAGGTGGATGAAGATCCAAGAAATATTAATATTCCAGAGGGAGAAGGGAATCACGAAGTTGAGGGCCCACAAATGGACAACTCGCACATCACCATGCCGTTGAAAACAAAGAAAGTAAACATTTGAACTGAAGCAGAACCAAAGTTGCAAAGATTGGAGATTATTGGGATGATACTACTGTGGATAAGGTTGCTGAGTTACTTTGCGAATATCAAGATATTTTCCCTACCAAGTTTTCGGATTTGAAGAGCACAGTAGGAGATTTGGGTGTTATGAAAATCACTCTAAAGCCGAATGTGAAGCTTGTTAAACAGAGGCTGTATCACCTTAATCCTAAGTAAAAGGAAAAGGTTCGCCTAGAGATGGATAAGATGTTGGAAGTAGGCATCATAGAACTAGTTGAAGAATCTGACGAGGTGAGCTTGATGGTGGTTCGGAAGAAGAAGCAAAAGGGAGAGATAAGTATTTGTGTAGATATGCAGAAGCTTAATGATGTGTGTGTCCATGATCCATTCCTAACATCATTTATCAATGAAGTATTGGACAATGTTGGAGGGTAGGAGGCCTACTCGTTCACTAATGGGTTTTTAGGGTACCATCAGATTAAGATCATGCCTGAGGATAGGATAAAAACAACCTTCACGACATAATGGGGTTTTTTCAATACACCCTAATGTCGTTCAGACCCAAGAATGCGCCTGCGATATTTTCGCGTGTAGTCATCACAACATTCAAGGAGTTCATTCATAAGTTCCTCGAAGTATACTTCGATGATTGGACAGTGTTGGGAGTAGTAAAGCACCATGTAGCAATTTTGCGATTGATGTTGGACACGTGTCATAGGTATCAGATCACACTGAATCAAAAGAAATTCATATTCTATGTTCCTTTCAGGATCTTTCTAGGTCACATGGTGTGAAAGCAAGGGCTAATGGTGGACCCTACAAAGATTCCAGTAATTGTGAATTTGGAGGCCTCAAGGAACATTAAGAAGTTGCGCACGATGCTAGGACATATGAGATATTACAAAATTTTTATCAAAGCATATGCTCAAATTACCGCACCTATGGAGAAGCTGCTGAAGAAGGATGCAACGTTCTGTTGGGATGAAGAATGTCAACACTGCTTAGATTTCTTGAAATAAAAAATGGTCACCGCGCCGATCTTGGCATTTCTGGATTAGAAGAAAGAATTTTATGTACATGTGGATGCATCTTGCATTGCAATGGGTGAAATGTTAACGCAAGCTGGTGAAGGAGAAATGGACCATCCTATAGCCTTCACGAGTAGAAAATTGTTAAAGGCCGAGAATAATTACTCAACGACTGAGCACAAAGGATTGGCCATGGTGTACACGCTGCCAAAGTTCAGGCACTATCTATTAGGAGGGAATTTCAAAACGTACACAGATCGTTCTACTTTGAAATACCTAGTTAATAAGCCTATGTTGGGGGGGGGGAAGATCTGCATATGGTTGCTGCTATTCCAAGAGTATGTCTTTGAAGTAATTGTGAAGCCAGGGAGGTTGACTATAGGGCTTGATCATCTGTTATGGATCGAAATAGGAGAGGAGCCAAATAATCTAGAAGAAGGGTTGCCAGACACACATCTCTTTGTGGCACGTATAGCGGATAACAATTTTGAAGATATCATTCATTTATTGAATACGAGGATGGCACTGGAAGGGTATACAAGTAAGAAAAAGAAGGAACTCGTAGTGTGCGTGACAAATTTTTTAGTGATTGCGAGGCATTTGTATAAGATGGGTGTTGATGAAATATTACGAAGATATGTGCCATATTTTGAGAGAGACAACATTATTACTGAAGATCATGGAGGGGTTACGGGAGGACATTATGCAGGAAAGGAAACTGCGCAAAATATTTTCTGCACAGGTCTATGGTGGTCAACACTACACAAGGATTCCAAAGTGTATTATAAGGCATGCGATGCATGTCAGAGAACTGGCAGACCATTGTGAAGGGATGAATTTCCATTACAACCTCAAGTATCATTGTAGCCATTTGAAAAATGGGTGATTGATTTTGTTGGGCCAATTCAGCCCCAGGGAAGAAAACTGGTGCGCACTATATCATCATCGTGATGGAATATCTAACCGGATGGGCTTAAGCACAACCAGTTAAGGATTGTTTAGGGGCTACAACAGAAAAGTTTTTGTTTGAGTATGAGTGATAGAGGTACGCACTTTCTGAATGAAAGAATCAACGCATTAACAAAAGAATTCCAGGTCTACCATTAGAAGAGTACACCATAACATCCAAATGACAATGGTACTGTTGAAGCCTTCAACAAAATTTTGGAGAATGCACTGATGAAGATCTGCAATGCACAATGAAATGACTGGGATGTGCACGTACCTGTAATGCTATGGGCCTACAAGACTACTTGCAAGAAATGAACAGGAAAAACACCATTTAGATTGGTCCATGGTGTCGAAGCTTTAATGCCGATGGAGTATATTGTGCCCAGTCTACGCATAGTAGCTCTCATAGGTATGGTGGATTGCGAGGCCTTGGAAGAATGACTCGTGTAGCTGATGGAGCTTGAAGAGGAATGATTCTTGGTAGGATTCCATCAGCAAGTATAGAAGGAGCATGAAAAAGCATGGTACGATCACCACATCAAGCTTCACACGTTCAAGGTAAATGATCTTATCTTAGTATATTATAGTAAATTCACTACGTTTTTGGAGAAATTTCAAATGCGTTGGCTAGGGCCGTATATTATCAAAGAAATTACAGATGGAGGCAAAGTTTAGCTTTTGAAGATGAATGGAGAACCTTTTCCTAGAAGAGTGAACAAGAGTTGATTAAAGTTGTATACAAGGGATCCCGTGCAATGACTATATGGTGGCAGGACAGTCTTAGTGCTCCAAGCAACTGCAGGGGATCACGAGACTATAAACTACAATGTCAGGGTTGGAGGACTACATGGTAGGTGGGCCGTGTGAAAAATGGTGAATTTTCAACATATGAAGTTGCGCACAGGAAGCTGCACCATGGAGGGAGGCATCGCGCAACATAGCAGAAAAGTGATCGTTGGAGTCATTGTTCATGACTTAACAAGCAGAAGATGGTTAAGAGGAGCGGGTTGGCAGCATTTAAGGAAAAAATCTTTGAAGATCTGTCACCAAAATAGCATTAATTGTCAAAATCTGTGAGGAACGGTCAGATTTGAATTCAAAACCCCTAATAAATTCCGCATGCTGGCCCAACAAAGAACACTTTGTGCCCTTAGAGTTGTTGTTGAAATTTGTTGTTTGTCGCTCATGAGCCGAGAATTTTGGGAGGAATTCTTTACACACAAAAGCATTTCTCTTGAAGCCCATGAGTTGTTTATGGAGAGGATGACTACCACCAACCCCACTGAAGCCTTGAGTTCAAAAGCCGTTGTATCTGACACTCTAGGACTTGAAGCATCCAGTGTTGAATCTACGCCTACAGTGCCCACGACGTCGAGGTCACCAAGGCCAAAATAGTCCATGGTGCAAGACAAAAAACCCGCCATGAAAGAAAAGTAACCTGTAACAAAGGAAAAGAAGAAAAATACGGTGCAGTTACATGCTTCCCCATGAAAGCATACCACAACACCAACACAGAATAAAGATAACCAACCAAAAAAAGATAAGCAAAAGACCTGGAGGCAAACGAAGGCTAGGGAACGTAGGATATTAACGCTAAAGGTGTGGAACCTAAAAAAATGCTACTTGGGTATATCCCTCCGATAAAGGGAAAGGCGAAAAACGCAAAGGACCCAGACTCAGAGAAATTCAAAATTTCCATGCCCCTGCTACCTGAGCAGGTTCCTTTTGAAGGTCTGTGGCTCACGCGAGTCCCACTATTGAATATGGAGGATTGGGACCTCACGGATCACGCTACGTTCCCACACTTAGTGACGGATAAATACATGAAGAGAATTTATTATGAGGAAACAAGTGTTACAGTGATGGAAACACAGGAATGAGTATGTGGTGTCGAGAAATCAGGGTTTCTCAACTTACTATGGGTGCCACATTACCACCACACCAACATTAACACAATTTGTATATGCCAGTTGCTTACCCTTGTGTGCAATGGGTTCCTATGGCTAAGAGGGCCTATACCCATCACTGATATGCTCATTCACAGGATTATGCACCTGCCATATGAAGGTATGAACCCAGCCAAGGAGTTTCGCAGAAAGACGGGGGAGAAGGAGCTTGCAGAAAGAATAAAGAAAGACTACAAACTTGTAAATAAGTCGCACATGTACTTAATTTTATCTATCTCAGACCTTGAAGTTCAATTGGCCGCGCAAATATTGGTCAGAATGGTGATGAGGAAATTCCACGTGGTGAAGTTCACCACTCGTAGTGTCCCTAGCTACATAGTGCACGAAGGGCATGCAGTTCAACTAGTCCAGGTATCTTTGTTAGGAGTTCTTGGCAAATTTCCACGAGGACCAGGATGAAACCAAGTCATTTCATTATGTTTGGTTATTGTTTTCTATTGTGTTGGTTGCATGGGAACTTCCAGAGGATAGCTAGTTTCCTCCACTTGAAGAAGCATTACCGGAAGCAACACAATTTGCTTCCTTATGGGCTACCAAGGACCCCACACATATCACATAGACAAAAAAACATTTGGGGCCTGATGGAATCAAGTGTTTGCATGACTATTAACTAACGTCCAAGGTTTTAACCAACCTTGTACATGTAGCTGTCAGCCTAGGCAACATTCAAGGCTGACTTCCACAGGGTGTATATCTAGGCACAAAAGCATCCAGCACAGAAGTGGCATGACTTGCCATATATGGTAACAAAGATAGATGTACAAGAGGTGGTCACTAGATGGCCCTCAGAGTGGCACGCCCCTTTAGATCTAGCTGCTAGGCCAAGCATGTGTGCAGAGAGTGTTGTCATGAAGAAAAGGAAGGAGGAAACTATGCATAACTTGGTTGCATAGAAAAAGAGGGATGCTGTAGAGAAGGCCCGTGTTGAAAAGGAACACATTGCCAAGGAGAAGGAAGAACAGGAGTAGCACGAGAACCAAAAAGGTGACAAATCACCTTCATCAGAAATAGAAATAGAAGAGCTTACAGGAAAAGGTAGCAGAGGCAAGGAAGGGAAACTCACCCCCTTCATTTTAAAAAGGCGTGAGCTAGAGCAGCAAGCTGGATTGAGGAAAAAGCTGAAAGCCCAATAAACCTAGGTTGATCCCATGGTTCTCACAAAAAGCGATCTTAATGAGGTCGGTGATAAAGATCGACACACTTAAATAGAAGTACTGCAGTAGTTTGAACAACAGTACATGTAGACTTTGGGAGGAGTAGAGAAGGATCTCTAAGAGTTGCAGCTCCAAGCAACCAAGATCCAAGAAGATATCGGGAAGGCGAGCGATGCCCAAGGAATTTTGGCACGGGGTAAAAGTATAGCCGTGGAGATGGTTCTGTGGCCACAGTATGTGTGAGTCTTCCCCTTGCCTGTAGGTTTAGTGCACACCGAAATCAACGAACAACACATCCTCCTTGACAAGGTCCGAAATATGGGCCTGAACCTTGACGCGATATCATTGGAGTCATTGTATGCATTACTACAGGGAGTCGTGGAAGAGCTTTGCATCAGGGAACAATGAGCACTTAGTGCTGTTAGCAAAATAAAAGTAAATAATCAACAGTTATTCACTAAAGAGATGCAACATTTGCAGGAGGAAGAGACGCTCCAGGTGCAAAGTTCACAACTGGAGTCAACAGTCATTGAGGAATGCAGGACAATGCCTGAGCTTCATATCCCCAAGGACGCACAACCAGAAGCAAAGATCATAAAACTCGCTGCTGGTGTGTGTGAAGCAAAATTTGAGGTTAACTGAGTTGAGTTTGAACTCAACATGAATATTCCCGAGCTGCAATTAAAGATGCAGCCCACAACTCCACCGGAGGTTCGGGAGTAGTGCGGAGCCGTGATCAAGGAAGTAATGGTCACCCTGGATTCCCTAGTTGCAGACTGCACAACATTATTTGAGCAAGCCATGGAGTTAGTAACAAATCTACAGGAGGATCCAAACCTGTAGACACTGAATACAGAGATGAGGGAGCTGCAGCAGTAGTATGACAAACTTAGGGCAATGACACACTCCATTGCATCAGCTCAGCACCTAGCCAAATTATAGGAGGGGAAGCAACTCCTTGTGCAGGTAGAGGCAATAGAGAATAAGGAGGCCTTGCTTAAGGCTAGGCTATAGCCTTGGTTAGAGGAGGTTTATTAGGTCATGACCACTATTCAGGATAAGCTAAAGGGATTGCAACAGACTCAGTAGACAATGAGGCTGGCCATAGAAGGACTAGCCATAGAGAAGTTAGTCGAGGAAGTTAAGAAGACAACCACTCAGGGCACTGCTGAAGTCACAGTAATTCAGGTGGAGTTGGGGGATATTCATAGCAAGATCGTCGCGCCAACTGAGTGACTCGAGGGCGAGTCATGATCTTTGTGTTGGGGGCTTGTTGGGATGGGGTCCCCTGGGTCAATTTTGGGGTTAAAATAACCCAAGTTTTGATATATTTTTGTAAGTAATGTAAAGTCTCCATGATTTATGGATGCAGAGCACGTAGATGATTAGAGGTAAAAGGGATTTTAGCCCCTTGTTAATGTAAAGATTGAGTTGGTTTTGAGATCCACCCATGGTCTGCGAACCATGGGATTGTATGTCAAAGGCTATAAATAGGTGTGTCTTAGAGAGTCTAAGGCATGTCTATGGGGATAACGGATGGAGTCTTAGAAGTAATAATGTAGAGAAGTGGGTTATATAGGAGAGAAAGGCTCTGCAGCTGAGTGTGCAGAGGCCTAGGTAGAGTCCGTAGCTGATTGCACGGACCCCTGCAGCTGAGTGCACAGGGTAGTTTTGAGTTTGTAAAGCTGAATTGAAGATAGATAAAGAAAGTTACTGAAGAAATCCTATGTATATCTGTTTATATCTGTTTACTTTTGTTTACGATATATGTTGTGGATGAATAATGTGTTTATGAAGTATTGATCTAATGATGCACGATTCTCTCGAATAAGTCTTAATAAATTACACAATTTATGTTAAGTACATTCGTGAAGACTGTGATGAATTATGTTATGTTTACTAAATAACTTAAGTAGATCTATGCAAACACTAATTTAGGATTGTTCTATAATGTGCGTAAGTGGATAAATCAATTGTTAAGGGTCCGCAAAGGCTGATCGTAGACCTTCACGAAGGTCTGAAGTTTGTTTCAGTAGAGTTGTAGTGTCGAGCCCTAAGGGCTTACCGATCTACGTGAAGGCAGATCTAAGGTGCTAAAAGACATCACACTCATCTCTGTATGCAGAAACTTAGTTCTTGTATCCCCCCATACTGCTTCGGGTGAGACTGCAGTTTGCACTATGCGTGTTGTTTCTAAAAGGGCCAATAGTGTAGGGATATGTTGGTTGGCGCAACTAACTCTAAACGTGGGTCAGGACCCCCTAAGCCAATAGAAAGGCTTTTAAAAGAATAAAAAGGACTTCCACAAGCATTTTGTATAAAGGTAAGAGGATCTTGCATATATCATACTTTATACATCAGTTATGAATTAAGGAAAGGTAAAAGTCACTTGTTTTGTTTGTTACTAGATCTCTTTAGAGTCTAGGGAGATCACTCTTGTCAACAAACGAGATTTGTCTACCATAAAAATTTGGTGATGATACTGGGGATCAATTTTTTTCATCATCTCCTCTTGTGACTTTTAAATATCTTTCTATGGCCTTACCTCATTGTATTTTAGATATTAAAATTTTGGATTTTACGGTTTTTTAGCTTTGTTTTAATTTTTTCTTAATTTTTCTTAGCTTGTGCACTTTCCATTTAGTCACAGTGCACAAATATGTGAATTTAGCCTTTAGCAACAGTGCAGATGTGCACTGAATTCAATTGGTTTCCTGTGCAAATCTTTGAATTTTTTGAAAAAATAGGGCTTTCATTGGCTGATTCTAAGAACTTTTGATTGTTATGCTTTGTTGGATTTGTTTACATTCTTGGAAAGTCTGTTTTAATTTGATTGGGTGTTTTGAATTATCTTCTTGATAAATTTGCATCTTTACAAATTAGGGTTAAAGGTTTCATCTAATGATTTGTTGATTTATCAAAGGAAGGATTGGTGATTGATGAGTTTGTGGCTACCTATCTTTCTTCTTTCAAACAATCAGATTTAACGTTTGTTAACCTATTTGTGAAGAATCATTTATTTAATGAAAAATAGAGTTTTTCAAGATTAAGTATTTTTCACTCATAAAAGTGCTTCTTTTGTTGAATTTGAAATGAAAATCTATTCTTCTTTCAGTAGTAAAGTATCTTATAATTATACTTTAGACAATATGATATTCATGGCATTCATTTGAATGATTCATCTTAAGGTTTTGTTGGCTTTATTTTTGCATTTTGAAAGAATTTTTGGGTGTTGTAAGTTAAGAAATTTTTTTATGATCTTCAAATTTTTGGGTGAATTGAAATTCAAAAGTTAAATTTCTTCTTTTGGTTCAATCTAAAATTGAAAATTTAGGATTTGTTTGAAAGAAATATGGTTAAATTAGTATTTTTGCACTTTGTTTGAACATCGAAAAGACTCTCTCTTACCATAGTAATAAATTCATTGAAGCAAAAGATTCATTTCTCCATATTTGCTGCATTAGGTTTGAAAGTGAAAAATGATATCATTTAAAACACATCTATTAAATCAACTTTAATCAAAGAGGAAGTGTAAAATCAATCAAATTTGTAATTAATCGAACATAGTGGTTCTAGGTTAGAAGATGTGTTCTGATGTCTATAAACATAGAAGTTGTCATTTCTTGTGTGCGGCACATTTTGCATGGAGTCAATATTCCATGTATGTAAGTATATGGGAACAATCCCCATGTACCTTTGGGTATATTAGATGACATTCCATGTATGAAAAGTATATGGGGATGCTTCCTATCATGCAGGCTTACATTAGACAATGCTAACACAAATTGCACCTCCATGTACCTTGAGTACATTTTGGAGGCCTCCTTCTAGGTTGCATATTGTCCATAAGTAACCAAGTCGGATGCATTGTACATTGTGATACACCAAACACAACATTTGGGGATATTTCTTTGCCATATGTAAATCCTTGGTTTACCAAGGTGGTATATTGCAGTTCATTGTTTCTTGGTAATCCTTTGATACCTAGTTACCCCTTTTATTTTTATTTATTTGTATTCATTTGATTGAATAAAAGTGGAATACACCTTTAATAAAATTCATCGTGGTTTATTTACTGAGACACTCGTTGAATGAAGGGTCCACCCCTTGAATATACACCTAGTCAATTGGAGAAGATTAAAGCAAAAAAGGTCGAAATCAACAGGATCTGGAATATAAGATTAACCCGAGACATCTATAATTGTATAATAAAAAATAGTAGAGATTGAAGAGATTCAACCACATGAAAGAGAATCAGGTGTGGTTCAATCTAGACTTGAAATTACTAAGATTATTCAAGAAGAATCCAATATTGGAGGAAATTCAGACACAAAATTAACTGAACCAAACATTGCAGAACCTGAATCTAATATTTCGAAGCATGAATCACCTTCAGTTACTATAGCCCCTACTCTTGCATTGACTTCACCTCGAAGAAAAACTAGAATTACAACTGGTTTGTCTCCTTGTCTTATAAGTATTGAAAATATTACTAAAGAAGAGGAGGAAGAATCACCCCATACCCCTTTTACAGTTGGTGCTCCACTAGATTTTTTAAGAGTTCCTTTTGATCCTTTTCAACAAGATCCTTGGTATTACACCCTTGAACTATTTAGGTCAAGGTATTCCTCATTTATGGACATCTTTCTATTTTTCACCTAGATGAAACATGTTAGAAATTCCTTAAGTGGGCCAACCTACCGAAACTTCTATGTATGCAAGATCTCTAGAGTTTTTATTATATGGTGGGCCTTTCTTTCCTGCTAGGTACCAGTCACTTTATGGGACTTTTTTGGGGTCCTCTCCTTCTTCTCAAGTTTCTACTTGGCCATCTGGTTTATCTACCTCTATTGCTGAAAGCATGGCCTCTATGCCTGAAATACCTTTGGCATCAGACCAATACGCTAATATGATATATGATAATACATGTAATCCTCAAGTAACTCGGAATGACATTTATTATTCACTTGGGGGGAAACCATCTTATCCTCCACTTGGATGACAACCTGTTGTCGGAACATATCCTACAATTGTAGGACAACCTCTTTCTGAACATTATACAAATTTTGGCCAGGTTCCACAGGTTGGTCGAAGTCAACCTATTATATCTCAACCCTTGATTGGTGCTCCATATCTAGGAATGAATACTATTTGGAACCCCTCTTATGTTCAACAACTTGTTCAAGCCACTTCACAAGTTCCTTTTTATCAACCTGTTTAGCCTACTAGACAACCTATTACATAAATACCTATCTAGTAGCTCATCTAAGGAATTCCATAAACACTTGTCCAGGGAACCTGCAAACACCTTTCCAACAACTTGCCCAAGGAATTCCTCAAACACTTATTCAGCAACTTGTTCAAGGTACTCCATAAGTGTATGCTCAACAACTTGTCTAGAGTAGTCCTCAAACATCTATTCAGCCTAGTTCCCAAACAATTATTCAACAATTGGTTCCAAGAACGCCTCAAACACCTATCCAATCTATGCCATAAATGGTTGTACAAGTTACGCCTCAAATGCTGGTTCAACAACCTACACAGACTATCCCTCAGGAATCTACTTATCAAATTGGTCCTACTTTTCAGCCTACAACATAGATTCCTATCGGATAACCTAGTATAGGAATGATTCAAACACCATATCAAGGTCAACCTTTAAAAAGTCGACCTTTGCAGCGAAAATTATACTTAGGTCAAATGGTATAGGGTCAAACATATTAGAATCAACCTTTTCAAAGTCAACCAAACCTTGGTCATACTTTTCAAATCCCATCTCAACCAAAACCTGGTATGTCTTACCCTGGTTACCCTAGAAGGATGCAAATACTAACTGCTAAAGCTATTCTAGTTTATCCTAGGTATCCTCCTCCAGGGTTGGACTTAATCCTCAATGTTATCAGTATCCACAAAAGAAATTAACTGACAATTACCTTTTATAGCAACCCCAGATTTACCAAATTTGTCTTCGCTTACAAATGATCCCATTTATTATTATCCATTAAATCACATCATGACATATCATCTATGGTGTGTTGGCATTATGACACAGGTGTTGTCCTTGATGGCAACTCACTCAAATGACAGATCACAGTACAACAGGTTAACAACACAGAGTTATAGATCAGACTTCACAGAATGAAGAAAGAGAGGCATACACAGGTTCACTATTGGCCAAGCCACGTGTACACACAGTCTCACGTATTCAAGGCTCGTATACATACACATGAACTTTCACAAAAGGAAAGGCACTGTTACACAAAAATATCGTCACCATGACTATTTGCAGTTAGTATGGGTCTATCATCACTTATACTGTCCTCCTAAGCAAGTCTCAGACCTCAGCTCTTCATGTCAAGCTTTGAAAATGAGAGAAAGATATTAAAAATCAATAAAGCTCTAGTTCCGCACTTTCTCTCACTGTTACCTACGGTCCCGTACCCTTTGTTCATGTTACCTGAAGATCTTCCTGCTCTTTCTGTAAAGGGGTGGGTGAGGACCCCTGTGAAAGTAAAAAAGGCGCAAGTTTATTCTAAAAAACTCACTTTGGGTTAATTCCAGATGATTCTAGAAGGAATTTTGATGTGGATTGTTCGCTCCAAGGTGGTTCATGCATCCCAAAAGAGAAGGATCTAATCCCTTGATAAAGAGGAGCTATCCCTTTGAAGGAGGGCTTTATCCCTTTGAAGGAGGACCTAGTAACTTCCCTCCATTCCACTATAAATTAAGGCATTGGGCTTGGTTGCTGGAGAGGTTGGAAGCTGAACATTTTTAAGGGTAAATGCTGATGGAATTAAGACTTCCTAGTTAAGCTTGAGAGGAGAGATCACATACCTTTTGGCTTCCTTGGGAAGTGAGTGAAACTTGTCAAAGTAGAGGAGACTTCTTGTTGGACCCTGGGAGGAGCTTGTACAACATCAATGTTGGGTTGTGTTATATTCTTTCCATGACTAACCTACGTAGTGAACCGGGGGGTTAGAGGGGGGGCGGAGCCCCCCTCTACGGGGTTCGGGGCAGCGCCCCGAGAATTTTTTTTTTGGACCTATATTAGGTTGGGCGAACCTACCTATGGTTTTCAGTCCATGGTTTTCGATGCGATGGTTTTCGGTCCATGGTATTGGATGCTTCGGCATGTATAAATATGTATTGTAACATTGAAAGGAATATAATGAAAAATCAAGCTGGTAGTCTCGGTTTTGAGATCCAATGGAAAATCTCTGTGTATATGTGTTTTATGTGTTATGCTCTCGCATTTTTATTTTTCCTGTGATTTAGAATTCGTATGCAGGTAATTTCTGTACGGGGTTAAAAACCTACATTTGGTATCAGAGTTGTTTTGGCTTCAAGGGGACGCCTTTGTTGCTAAGGGGTTTCGCTCGGGCCTGTGTAGATCCTATTCGTGGAGATCTGCGAGATCGATTCTGGTGTGAAAGAAGATGCGAGCAACGGAAAGTAGAGAACGTGAGAAGTTCAATGGTGCAAGTTTGAGTTGTGGAAACTCAAGATGGAGGATCTGTTGGTGGATAAAGATCAGTGGATCGCGGTAGATCCGGGTACTAAACCAACGGGAGTGACCAATGAAGAATGGAAGAAGTTGGATCGGAAGGCAAAGAGCACAATACGATTGTGTGTCTCAGATTCAGTATTGTTGAATGTATCAGGGGAAGCTACGGCGAAGGCTTTATGGGACAAGTTAGGGACTTTGTACCACTCTAAGTCTCTGGTGAATAAATTGTTCCTACGGAAAAAGATGTATAACCTGAGGATGAAAGATGGAGACTCGGTGACAGAGCATCTGAATGCATTTAATACTGTGGTAAGTCAGTTATCATCTGTTGATATTAAAATTTCAGATGAAGATAAGTGCATCAGTTTGTTGTGTTCTCTACCAGATTCGTGGGATAGTCTGGTTATTGCAATAGGTAGCAATGCAACTGCTTTGCAGGTTGATGAAATAGTCTCAGCCTTGCTGATGGAGGAGATGAGATGGAAAAATATGGACAACCACAGAATGGTGATGCCTTGTCTGTACGAGGACGGTCCCAGAACAGAAACCAAAATAAGTCATCGAGTGGGAGATCTAAATCTAGAGGGAGATCTAAATCTCCAGGAAAACCTACAAAGGTGGTGTGCTGGAAATGCGGAAAGGAAGGGCACTTCAGAAGGGAGTGTAAATCTAAAGCTCTTGATAAAGGAAAGGGATCTGATGATGCTCTTTCTGCAGAGGCGAAAACCACCTCAGATGAAGGTGGGGATGTGTACTTGGCTTCTTCAAGTACACATGTAGATCATGAGGCATGGTTGATTGACTCAGGTGCATCCTTTCTCTTCACTCCCCATAGAGAGTGGTTCTGCGAGTATGAGAAATATGATGGTGGTGATGTCTTCTTAGGAGATGATAGGAAGGCTAGAATCATTGGTCGTGGAAAAGTAAAGGTTAAGTTGCAAGGTGGAAGGGTTAGAACCC